>CAUYRT010060568.1:0-31047 GCA_963574885.1 Lepilemur ruficaudatus
ATATAGAAAAAATTAGCCGGGCATGGTGGCGCATGCCTGTAGTCCCAGCTACTTGGGAGGCTGAGGCAGGAGGATCGCTTGAGCCCAGGAGTTTGAGGTTGCTGTGAGCTAGGCTGACGCCACGGCACTCTAGCCTGGGCAACACAGTGAGACTCTGTCTCAAAAAAAAAGAAATGCATGTCAAAATATCAGCAATTAAGTAGTTTAGAATGTGAATTGAAAACCATTTAGAAAATATTTTCAAGTGGTTTTAAAGAACATATAATGATGGGATAGTCTGTGCCCTTTCTGAATTTCTCTCCTGTTTTGGAGGATTGGAACTGTCAGCCCCTGTGAGATGAAACCTTGTGCCCTTGCTCCTATGAGGAGGAGAACCCAGAGAGCTGGCCGAGGGGCGCAGCTCTCTCTCACTCTCTCTCACCTACGAGGTGACCACTCTTGCACTTTTTAGGTTGTTACTTGATTTATTTTGGGGGGGGGTTTGTTTGTTCGTTTTCAGGGCCGAGTCTTGCTCTGTTTGCCAGGCTAGAGTGCAGTGGCATCATCACAGCTCGCTGCAACCTCAAACTCCTGGGCCCAAGCAATCCTCCTGCCTCAGTCTCCCAAATAGCTGGGACTACAGGTGCACACCACCACGCCTAGCTAATTTTTCTGTTTTTTTCGTAGAAACGGGGGTTTCTCTCTTGCTTAGGCTGGTCTCAAACTGCTGCCCTCAAGCAATTCTCCCACCTTGGCCTCCCAGAGTGCTGGGATTATAGGCATGAGCCATGGTGCCTGGTACTTGATTTGTGATTGCACCACGCAGGTGCTTCTGGAACATGGTCTGGATGAGTCCACCCACCCTGTTGGAGTTTCTCTTGGAGGCAGGAAAGGCCTGATCCCCTGGGAGCAGGAAGGGCAGAGGGTGGTGAACTCATTCTTTGCAAGTCTATATGCTTTTTCTCAAAGTGGTTTCTGTAATGAATTTGGGCAGCAGGAACTTCTGTCCCTCTGTGGGGTTTTTCTTGAGCCCTCACTGCTAGGTGACTGCACAGACCCAGGAAATGTATGTGGCCCTCAGCAACACTGAGGCGAGACCACCAGCCTGGGACCTTATGGAGACTGGAGGAGAGAGGCCACAGATGTATTCTTCCTGTTGTTTGGGGCTGTGTTTGGTCAAAATCTCATGATCCTAAATTCCTAAATGCATGTAGCTCCCTCCAGAAATAACTGTATTTGTGTACACCTGTGTTCTCAGACACCCACGGTGCTGAAGGCTCACGGCTAATAGACCAACAAGATGTTCCTCGTTCTTTCTCTCAGGCATTTCTGTTTCTAAGCAGCCCCCTGGGGTTCTGATGAGACCGCCCCTGGGTAGGACACCTGTCCTTGCTACCTGGCTCACTTAGGTAGCCTTGGCTCCTGGGGGTGGTGGGCTTGGAGCAGCATGAGTTGGTTTGGAGGCCCATAGCGGACTCAAAAACAAAGCAGGAGCTACCACAGCCATCACTAAGAAACGTGTGTGGCGGGTGGCCTTTTCATCTTATCTGTGAGCTTTGTAGCCAAGGCCACCCGTGCAAGGGTGCAGCACCTCATAACCATTATGTGGTTGTCTCCATGCAGTGGGTGAGTGTGAAGCATCTGCCATGCTGCCACTGGAATGCCAGTACCTGAATAAAAATGCCTTGACAACCCTCGCCGGACCCCTCACTCCCCCAGTGAAGCATTTTCAGCTGAAGCGGAAACCCAAGAGTGCCACGCTGCGGGCCGAGCTGCTGCAGAAGTGTGAGTGTCCACCACCTGACAAATCTCCCTTTGTCTTTCTAATGTTTCCAGTGTTAGATTTCTTTCAGATTTTAAGGTATTGAGGCTTCTTTTCAAGAAGACAATCAGAGATTGGCATTATGTTTTTTTGTTAGAAATTTATTTATCAATATACTTAACTCTGTGTTCTGAAAACATGCTTTTAGAAACTTCAGAATTTCTGGTTAAGGTGGTGTCTGCAATCTGTTACAAAAATGAAATGTGTACCAGCCAAGTCAAGCACACTGTCACGTGCAGTAGGTAAGGGACTGGGAGGCTGGCCCCATCTTCTGTGCTGGAGGGACACTGTCCTTAATCTCGCAACTCTACCTTCGTCTTGAATTGCCAGTGCTCTTAATTTGACTTTAAAGATATTTGAGAGGTGAGAGGATTGCTTGAGCCCAGGAGTTTAAGACCAGCCTGGACAACATAGTAAGACCTTGTGTCTACAAAAAATAAAAACAAAAAAGATTAGCCAGGCGTGGTGGCACTTATAGTCCCAGCTACTTAGGAGGCTAAGCCATAAGGATCACTTGAGCCCAAGAGTTCGAGGCTATAGTGAGCTATGATCACATTACTACACTCCAGCCTGGGTGACAGAACGAGACTCTATCTCAAAAAAAAAAAAAAAAAAAAAAATCTGACCATTTCATTTAATGTCTTCCCAAACAGCATCTTATAAAATGTATATGGAAGATATTTGCTGGGAAAAGGCCAAGGAAATTGATTTCTCCAACTAAATAACAAAATACAGATTTCAATGAACTTTTATTTTGAATGGCCATGGAGTTAATATTTACTACATATATGAATACTCTGTTTTCAGAGACTCTGAATAAAGCACCCATAGCTGCTGTGCGTGACTCTTGACTGGAACAGCAGCACCCTGGGTCCAGTGCTGTCCTGGTGGCTTATGGAGCCACAGGGCCCACCGGGTAACCTTTTAAGGTCTCCACTCAGTCCCTCAGGCCTGGCCGCTAACCCCACAGCAGTCACACCGGCCCTCCTGCAACAGAGCCTGGTGCTGGGCTCTGTCCCGCTGCATCGCACCAGCAGCCCCAGCTCTGCTGCAGGCACTCGGGTCCTGAGCCTGCAGCCTTACTGAGCTGGAAAATCTCTTTGTTTCTTCCTCATACGTGTGCATTGGTGACAGGGAAAACCCTAGACTGTGCCTGCTGACTCGGTGAGGATGGTGCTCCAACCAGCCTGAGCCCAGGGCTGCCCAGGGGTCCCCTCCTGGCCTGTGTGGAGGTGACTCCTCTGCTACCTGCTCCTGCTGCGTTCTCTGCTCCCACCCAGTCTCCCGGGAGGGGCAGCTATGGCCTGGAAGCTGCTGGAGCAAACTTACAGGAATGAGGTGTTCACACAGAAAAATCTAGCTGTGGTATTTGAATTTGTGCTAGGCTCTCAGCGAACAGATGAATGCTTATTTAGAAAAAAATGAAAATTTGTACACGAATACTTCTAACTTATCCTTTTTTATAAATCAGACTTACTGAGGTAGGATTGACAAGGGTGAGGGCCCTGATTGGATGAGTCCTCACACGCAGCCTTTCCCTGACAGCCACTGAGACAGCCCAGCAGCTGAAGAGGAGCGCGGGAGTGCCCTTCCACGCCAAGGGCCGGGGGCTGCTCCGGAAGATGGACACCACGAGTAAGGCTGTGTCACCCTGCCCCATGGCTGCCACTCGCCCAGACCTGAGATAAAACACACAGGGCCGTGAGGCTTGGCGCAAGTCCAGCCTGCTTAAGGGCCAGAGCTGTCTGTTGCTTGTCAAATAGGAGGGTTTGACTTAAAAAACGCTACCTTTCCTTAACCAGGAAAGTCACATAAACCTGAAAGTTGGTCAGATGCCAACCCTGGTGAGCGTGCAGGAAACAAGAATGACCAACTCAGGGTGTTTTATGAGCTTCTCCACTGGGAAAGTGACCTGGGAGGAAGCATGAACATGCTAAGTTGGGGAAGACCAGAATTTGAGGGAAAATACTTGATTTTGTTTCCCTGCTATCTACAGTGGCCGTCACAGGTGGTGCTGGCAGGGCAGGTGTAGGCAGACTGGCTCTTCCCACTTTTCCTGGCTTGGCCTGCTGGCCCAGGTGCTGTTCCTGTGCTGTGCGTCTCCCCAGGGTGGGGAAAGGCTGGAGATGGTGGCGGCCTCCTCACGAGGCTGCAGCCTGACACGCAGGGAGGAGATGCACCTCGGGGCCCCACCCAGAGCACTGTCCTTAGACCTGCACCTTCATTTGTCCTCCATGATTTGTGCTCACTGCCCTCAGGGTTGGGCGCAAACTTAGGCAGAATGGAGAACCTTGATGACAAGAAAACGGGGTTGTCCCCGGGAACTGTGGCAAGGCACACACACCTCCAGAAGGTGCTGGGCTGGAGGCCTTCATCCTGCAGGGGACAGCTGGGTAAACACGCGCCCAGTGGGGCCTGCCGTGCTGGTTCATCTGGGAGCTTGTCCACCAGGTTCCCACAGTCCCAGAGCGTCCGTGTGGGGCCTGATCAATCAGCCGGGACAGGATTAGGTAGAGGGGAGGGCAGTCCTCCTCAAGTGTGTGGCGGAGGCTTGTGTGTTGAGAGGCACAGAAGAAAGTGAAGGCCCAGAGCCCGTCTGCGCTGGTGCGACTCTATGTGTGAGCTATGGCTGGAGATGTGACTCCTGGTTTTGCTCAGCGTCCTTGGCAAAGATGTCACAGGTTGACTGAAGCCATTGCTCTTCTGGGAAGGCTGACTCTTCCCTTGGTTGGCTGCAGGGAGAGGGCCAGCACCCTAAGGTCCAGGGTCCCCAGGCGTCCTGGCCAGCTGTTATCTCCCTCACCCCCTGCCCATAGAGATGCAGCGAGCCCACGAGAGAACTGCTGGGCGCCAAGGCCTGGCGCTTCCTGGTGGGCTCATGGGGCTGTGTGACTGGGCAGGCGGCCTCTGAGCTGCGTGTCCTTTCCCCACAGTGGTGCTGGCAGGAACAGCCTTCGCTCATTATAGAAAAGGGCAGAGCACACAGACTGGCTCGAGACGAGCTCCCCCGTGCCGTCCTACCCTGGCAGCCCCATCCTGGGTCCCCTCTGGTGTCAGGGTGCTGGGGGCTCTTACTGGCCGTTGCCACGGATGGCTGACTGTGCTGCCCTCTCTCCAGCCCCGCTCCGAGGCATTCCAAAGCAGGCGCCCTTCAGAAGCCCCACGACGCCCAGTGTCTTCAGCCCCACTGGGAACCGGACTCCGATCCCACCTTCAAGGACACCGCTGAGGAAAGAAAGGGGTGTGAAGGTGGGCCCGTCCCCTGGCTTCTGTGACCACCCCCACCAGACGAGCCTCGCTTCTTCACGTTGTGATTAAGTGTGGAGTTATGTTTGTTTTGGCAGCTGCTCGATATTTCTGAGCTGGATATGGTTGGTGCCGGCCGAGAGGCGAAGAGGAGAAGGAAGACGCTAGGTGCGTGTCCCAGCATTCTGTCGGAGTCTGCAGGGGAAGGGTGGCAGCGTGGACCTGCTGTGGCCCGGCTCTGCCTCTGCAGCGGGCAGGGTGTGTGGGCGCCGGGCGGGGCTGCCAGCAGGCGATACAGGGCCAGGCTGTGCTTCCTTGGAGCTCCTCTTCCTTGACTGGCGGACACCGTTTTCTCATCATAGCCGCCCTTTTCCTCTGCCCGGACACTCTTTGGAACTGCAGTCATGAGCCAAGCCTGTGTGAACACTGGTGCTTTCTGTACTTAGAGGCCTCTGGGGTCACTAACAAGTATCCCAACTTTGTCAACAGATGCAGAGGTGGTGGAAAAACCAGCCAAGGAAGAGACAGTTGTTGAAAATGCCACCCCAGACTACGCGGCCGGCCTGGTGTCCACACAGGTAGGGTTCAGTGCAGTGTGGCCATGGCACCACCAGCATCTGCCGCCAGCACCCGATGGAGCCAGCGTTTGTTCCCTCTGGTTGCGACTGCTAGCCACTAAAATGTGTTCTGAGAATTTATGTGTGTATGTACGTATGTACTATGTGCATGTGTACTATGTGCAGGTGTGTGTGTGTGTGTATATAAGAGGCAGTGAGGGCCACAGGCCCTAACATGGGCATCAGACTCGGGTTTGGAACAACCACCTGCCCCACACTTACTGGAGGGGTTGCCTGGGGAGTCTCCAAACCACTGTGCCTTGGTTTCCCCTCTGTCAAGTGGGGGTGGCAGTGCCTGTCTTGCAGGTGACTGTGTGGGGGTGGCAGATGAAGGTTGGGCCTGGAGGTGCTGGGTGTGGAGCCTGTCCAAGACCTCAGTACCCTGAAGACCCCAGTCCGGCCTGCGGATGGGTAGGAGGACGGACAGCAGGCCCCTCCCCGGCATGTCTGCGGGAACAGCGTGGCCTTGTGGAGATGGGGGTGGATCATCAGCATCCCTGGCCAGGGCCTGGAGAAGGCCGTGCTACAGTGACCATTTCTGGATAATAGGCTTCTTTCTACCTGTTTCATAGCTGTGTTTTCTAACTTTCTTAGAATGAGCATGTCTTCTTTTTATAATAGGCTTTTGTGGCAAGATAAAGCATTATTAATTTTCTTCTTTCCTCAAAGATGGTTGGTTTAGGAGGTTTCCTAAGCACCTCCCTCTCCGTAGACAGGAGCAGCTCCTGTTGAGGTGGCTTCAGGTGCCAGGGGGCTAAGGGGCAGGAGGCCAGAGCTGGAGGCCTGGGGGCCCATTGCCCAGACCAAAGGGGCTTGGGAGAGCATCCCCACACTGTCCTGTTCCAGTGCTGGGGGTCTTGAAGGAGCCTGCACAGCCAGTGTCTGGGGTGGGGGAAGCGTACACTGAAAACCTGGCCTCTTCCAGGAGGGACCCTAAACTCTGTCTTCCAGAAACTCGGGTCCCTGAACACTGAGCCTGCACTGCCCTCCACGAGCTACCTGCCGTCCACGCCCAGCGTGGTTCCTGCCTCCTCCTACATCCCTAGCTCCGAGACCCCCCCAGGTGAGTGGACAGCAGGCTGGGCAGAGTCAGCCCCAGAAGCCCCTTGCCAGCCCCTTGCCTGGAGTCCTGAGGGTGCTCTGCACCAGGCCCAGTCTCAGGCCAACCTCCTGAGTGAGTCCAGCTTGTCCACCAGCAGATCGTCTAGCCCAGGGGGAGATGCAGGGGGTTGTGGTTCTCACTTCTCTGACATTAGGGTGTCTGTTCTGTTGCTTTCCTTCAGTCCTTGTGGGTCTAGGGGTGGGAGCCCCTGCTGGCCAGCACAGGTTTCAAGGAATAAACCAAAAGCGTCGATCTGCTCAGCTCTTCCTGGGAGGAAGCGGGGAAATGCTTTACATAAAAGAGAATCCTGGTCTGGGGGTGGCTTCTGCTCAGCCCACCCAGTGACTCCAACTCTTGCTTCTGGGCAGGTGGGAGGGGGAGCTGCAAAGGAGGGCGCTGCCAGGGCTCCCTCACAGTCCCAGAGTTTGGTAAAGAAAATACCTAAGGAGAAGTTGAACTTGGGTTAGTAAATTCTGTTCAGGCTTTTACTCCAAGCTCAGGAGCTTCACAAGGCAGCGGAGTGTCTCACCTTGGGGTCAGGCAGGCTCTAGGGGCCCCACATCTTGTCTGTGAATCTGGAAAGGCCCAAGACCACTGGCTGTGCCCCTCCAGCTGGGGCTCTCAGGGCTTGTGCCCCTGGCCTGGCCAGTGTCTCTGGGTGCTCTGGCTAGGGGCCGGGGAGGGTGGAACAGGTGCATGGGGTAGAGGGCCAGAGAGCAGGGGTTGAGGGTCCCGCCCCACAACGTCCCCACCTGACCTTCCTCACCAGGCCACACTCTGCCTGCAGCCACATCTTCCCGGGAAGCCAGCCTCCAGGCCAGCCGGCCACCAGAAGAGCCCAGTGCCCCTAGCCCCACACTGCCGGCACAGTTCAAGCAGAGGGCACCTATGTACAACAGCAGCCTGAGCCCGGCCACACCCACGCCTACAGCACCAACCTCACCTCTAACACCCACCACACCCCCGGCTGTCGCCCCTGCCGCCCAGACACCCCCGGTGGCCATGGTGGCCCCGCAGACCCAGCCCCCTGCCCAGCAGCAGCCTAAGAAGAACCTGTCCCTCATGCTCACGGTAGGTGCACCTTGGCGGGGCCTGCAGGCCACCAGGTTGGTGGTGCTGCTTGGCCACTGCCTCTGGGGTGGGGGTGCTGCTGTGCCTGCAGGTGGGAGCAAGAGGGGGTCCAGGCACACACCTGCTCTCTCCCTTGTAGAGGGAGCAGATGTTTGCTGCCCAGGAGATGTTCAAGACGGCCAATAAAGTCACACGTCCTGAGAAGGCCCTCATCCTGGGCTTCATGGCAGGCTCCCGAGGTATGTCCCTGTGGCCAGGTCTGGGTGGTGCGCTGGATGGGGGAAGGGCTCCATGGCCCAGGCACCCACCCAACAGCCCCTGTCCCTACAGAGAACCCGTGCCAGGAGCAGGGGGATGTGATCCAGATCAAGCTGAGTGAGCACACGGAGGACCTGCCCAAGGCGGACGGCCAGGGCAGCACCACCATGCTGGTGGACACGGTGTTCGAGATGAACTATGCCACGGGCCAGTGGACGCGCTTCAAGAAGTACAAGCCCATGACCAATGTGTCCTGAGGGCTGCCCGCCCCACTACTGGCCTTGACCAGGGCTCCAAGGGATAACAGCTTTGCTGGCTTCCAGCAGCCAGACAGTGGACACCTGGCAGTCTCTTTGTTTTAGATCCATTTCTCTGGGGTGTTTTGGGCTTTTTTTAAAATTTTAATATGGGTTACTTTTTGTGTGATTTAAGATAGTTTTTTGGATTCCATGTTACATTTTTGAATGTTAAACTAACCAAAAAAGTTAAAACGTCCTGCTTTTAGTGCCAGCTCTGCCCGTCAGACTTTCACCCTTTAAAATTTTTTCTTTTTAATTCCAGTGACCTTGAGTGAGGGCTTTTCCTTGCTAGTGCAGCACTCTCCCCACCCCACAAGGTTGAGGGGACCAAAGGCGGTGCACGGCAGTGCTGGGGAATGGGGTGGGAATGACGATGGGCTTCCTACACCAACAGCGTGTGCCTCAGAGTTTTGTATTTGTCTTCTGTGTAGTTGTGGACACTTCACACAGTCTTTGGGTACAACTATTTTCATTGTAAAACTATCTGAATAATTAAAGTTTAGCTTTTCTAAAGAAAGCCCCCGGAGCTGTGTTTCAGGCCAGCTTGTCCGCCTTGCTCCGGGGGCTACAGCCCCTCCCTAGGCAGCTGGCAGGTTCCAGGGACACCTAGGCCCGCAGGATGGGTAGCGGGTAGGATCAGCCAAGGGTCACCAGTTGACTTGGGGGCTGTAGTCAAGGGCTCTTAAGCAGGGAAGGGTTGGGGACCACTCTGCTTCAGCCACCTGCAGGACTGGGGAAAGTTAGCTGTTCCTTCTCTCTGGACCATTTCACCATTAATGGGAATTTGGGAACCAAATTATTTTTGAAAGAAGAAAAAAACATTTCCCGCAGTCAGTTACCTCTGCTCTTTCCAGTATTTGTGTACTTCCCAAGGCTACACTAGCCTCTCCTTGAAGGTCAAAGGTGAAATGACAGAATCTGAGGCCGGGGAGCCCCTCCCTAAGGGAGGAGTGTCACCACTCTGCCAGATGCCTTGGAATTCAAAGTAACTGGAAAAGTGGGGAAAAAAATTCAAAACACAGTCCCATATAAAATAAGTTAAGAAAAAAGCCTTTAAAAATTCTTTAATACAAAAATACTCATACACAATTTTCCAAACACAACTTTCCACTTTAAATGCTATTTTCCCCCAACTGGCAAGTCTCAAATCTATATTTCAGTATATCCCCCCACCCCCACCCCAAAAAAGTGAATTTCAAGTTTTTAAGTCTAACTATCAGACCTGGTGATAGCACCCAGTATTCTTAAAAGGAATCTGACCTTACATTGTATGAAGTTTAGACACCAGTAGGCACATTTAAATTTATATTTAATTTCTGAGAGGGTACTTCACATCTCAACAGGGTACGGTGACACATGGCGCCCAGCGACAGGCATTTTACTAATAGTCATCAACTACACTCATAGGATCAACGTAGTGGCGACTGACCATCATTTTGTGTTAACTTTAAAACAGGTTTGCCTTTAATTCTTGAAGACAAGGTAGTTGTAGAAGATGGGTACTGTATACATCATGGTTCAGATGTCAAGATAAATACTTTGGACATGTCAGAAGCACAAACCTGAGTGTGCACAGGACCTGGGTGGCCATTACTGGGAACAGGGCCATTCCCAGAGACGGGACAACTGGGTTCTCTCCATTTTGGGTGCCAGACGAATTTCCCCACAAGTGACCATGTTTAATAACTGATCAACTGTGAGCATGCGCAGTGTGAGGCACTTCCATTCCCACAGATTCACACGTGCAGAGCTGCTGCCCGACTGTACTCGTATGCACGGGTACAGGTTTAGGTGCAGATCCTGGTTGGTTTCAGACACCAAAGAATCTTGAGGTGTTTGGGCAGTTTTTGTTTGTGTTTTGCTTCCCATTAATGACAAAGGATTGAAGCTGATGTTTAGAAAGTCACAAGTCCTCAAAAACAAATCTCCCCCAGACTCTTTAGAACAAAGATGGGCAGGTCAGAACACTGGCCATGTCCATGGTCACGGCTGAATGCCTGGTCAGCTCCGATAGGGAAAGGCCTTTCAAGCTTGGGGTGGTTACCCCAAAGCTTTGTTTTACTCTGGTTTATAAACTGGTATTCTAAAGATTTTCAAAGTTAGTGTTATTCGCACATTTAACAGTTTTTGGAAAGGGGAAGGAACCATATTTAAAATTTTTGCAGTATTTCCTTCAGAAAGGTCATAAAATAATTTGGAAGTAATATCAAAGTGACTCAAACATCTTAAGATTTTACTACTGTCAAACACAAAAATAAGTTAATCTGCTCCCCCAAAGTGCACTGTAAAACCAATTCCGATGTTTTGACTTATGCAGAAACCCCTCCACTGGTAGGAAAGGATCTCTTAGACAAGTGACAGCATCTGCCCACACCTGTCAGAGGGGCCCCCAGGGCCGTGGCTCCAAAGACCTGTCACTGCAGCAGCCTTCCAAGTTCAGGGCATAACAAGCATATACCTGTGAACCAATCTAGTATTTTCTGAAGACAATCTGAGAGAAGTTAGAGTTCTAAACTGAAAAAGTACTCCCCACTGCCTGTCTTACCAGAAGACTGCATTTCCAGAGGTAACAGCCTACACATGGAGAAATCAGCCGACTGCAGAGCTCCTGTTTCCTTCTGGTCCCTTTTTGTTTAGGACCATGATAAAAGGGCCAGTGGGACGGCCACCAGTCAGTAGAACTTCCTCCCACAGTCAGTGCTTTGGGGAGGTGCTGATCCCCATAGGTCCTCACACCTGAAACCCAAGTGTGCAGGTCACAAACCCATGTAGTCAGTCTTAGGTCAAAGACACACTGCACTTTGACAAGGCAAAAAAAGATAACATGAAAGAAAAGGAGACCTCAGTAGCAGTTTTCAAGGGTTCTGTAAACTTTCCTGCAAGATGGATGTTCTTAAGTTAAAGAAAAAGCCAGAAAAAAAGCAGCTGCTGCTGAGTGTCCTTACCACTCCCCAGACAAGGCAGCCAGCCCCTCAAGGCACACATGCCTCCCCCTTCCCAGGGTGCTCCACACGTCCCAGAGTCAAGAGAAACCCCCAGAAAAGAAGAATCAAGTCCTCCAAGAGTCTATCAGAATATAGTACTTGGATATTTCTCACCTTTTAATGACCTTTTAATAACTAAAAGATAATTGAAATCTCACAGGGAAGTGGGTATCAGACCTGGCTCAGCGCAGGCGCCCACATGCGTGCACGCACACCCACCTGGTGGAGAGCAACTGAGATCGGCACAGTTTAATGCTTCTAGTAACAGACCCACATAGCGCTGAGATGGAAATCGCTTCAGATGGCGATAGCTCGAAACTCTGGGTCTCCTCAGACCACGTGCTGTGTCTCTTGGGGGGGTGGTACCTGCAGGGCCCTTTGAGATTCCCTAAATTATCACTCCAGGCAGACTGCAGTATCACACCCCTACCGAGATGACTCCTCCTGCCTCGGGACTCAGGGCTGCACCAGTAAATACACATTTTAGTCGGTGGTGATTTGTGGAATGGGTTTAGCAAAAAATATATTGAGAATAAAAACCAGAACTAGTAAAGAAAAGCCAAATGAAAAAAATATACATAGTTTTCCCCCAGATGTTGATAAGAGTTCAGAAGATAGGCCCAGGTTGGAAGTAGTACAACCTGGCCAGACTGGGAAAGGCTGCTCTGCGTGACCTGCACTCTGAAGGTGAACAGGTTACTGGCATTTAGTTCAAATCCATGAAGAGAAGCAGCTACAGGAGAAAATCTTACTACAACACTATCACTACCACCATCTGCACGGCCAGCTTCTCACTAGGATGGAAAAGAAGCATTGAGGAAAAATTCACATTAGTACCAAAAAAAACCCCCAGCTGTTTCAAAAGAGCGAAATAATCAAAATCATGGTTTCCAAGGAATCCAGGGTCCGAGTCCTTGCACAGGCCCACCCTGGTCTCTCCTGAGTGATGACAACACTGTAAGCGAAAGCAGAGTAACATTAAGGTCAGAGTTAATAGTGATGCTTTAGAAAAAATACTATTCTATACACTTCAGATGAGATAAAAAACATTTCATAAGCCAATTAACTTTAAATCATAACTTTAACCTAAAAAAATAGAATGGGAGGGAACCTTGACATTCTTAGAAATTCAAGTGTTGCTGTAATGCTGTGTAGTAAGGCTGGTTTGTCCTGGAACGCCGAGCTGTAGCTCTGACGGTCATCAGTGCAGATGCAGCGGACGCTGCTGAGGATGGCTCAGTGGTGGGCAGGCGCTCCCTCCCGAGGAGGCCTATGCATCTGTCCTGGCGGCCGTGAGCTGGGTCCTCTGGGCCAGTCCCATGCTCGCCCTGTCCCTGCAGGCAGGGCTGTCTGCCCCACACCGCCCCTGGATCTGGCCAAGCTGCCACCTGATGCTATTTGCCTTCCGTGACCCTCCGCCAACACCTCCTTTTCTTTCTCTTCCCCTTTGACTTGACTGGTTCTGGAAAGGGTTTCTCAGTCTTGGCACTTCTGACTGATTCTGGCCCCAAGTCATGCTCACAGCAGTAGGACTGCCCATCCTTGGTAGAGCTGAAGGCTGTCCCATCTTGGTGTTCCTTACAAAATGAATTGGGGCAAAGGTGGCAGAACGAAGTTGAAGGTTTGCCACACACATCACAATGATGCCAAGGACACTCCCACTTCCCTGCAACAAAACACAAGATATTAGCAGACAGAAGTGACAGGATCACAACTTTAACATTGTCATGGTTGAAGATGATTTTTAGAACTGTCTACTCAAGGGCACACAGATGACAACAATGCTGCTGGGTGCAGTGACCAGGGATGTAAGGGCCATCTCCTCCAGCTGTCCCAGCAAAAGGTGTGGGCTCCCTGGGCAGAGCCTGTACACTCCAAGTGCCCACCAGGCTCCTGAGCATCAAGTATTGGCTTCTCTTTATGTTTTGGCAACTGACTGAGAAGCTGTGGTGGGAGCAGGCCTGTCCCAGCAGCCCTGAATGTGAGGCAGGGGCACTGTCCTGCTCTGGGTCACATGTCTACCCGGGCCCTGGCTTCCCCTATGACCTGCCTATACCTAAGACTGATTTGCTACCTGGGTATTGATCTTTCTGGCATGAGTTTGTGAATGTTCTTTGTTAGGTTAGAGATAACTCTATTATATCCGCTGCAAATATTTTTCTCTGTTATTTGTCTGTTAACCTTGGTTTGTCATCATTTACCATACAAAACGTTTTTTGTTTTCAAACATGTCTGTCTTCTCTTTCCATAGCTTTTCAGTTTCTCATCTTTGGGTGAGGGCCTTTTAATTTTTCTTTTGAGATTACATCCCCCATAACGATGTTTTAGTCAACAACAGACTTCATCTGTGACGATGGTCCCGTAAGATTATAATGGAGTAGGCTACACTATCTGGGTTTGTGTAAGTATGCTCTGTGGTATTTGCACAACACTGAAGTCATCTAACAATGTATTTCTCAAAGTGTATTCCCATCAATAAGTGATCCATGATTATAGTTACTATTTTCACACTGAGGCCTGTAATCTCTCTGAAATATGTGGTGCTGGTGGAAGGCAGAGCCCACTCCATTTTCTTTCTAACAGAGAGTGAGATCTGTGGCCCCATCGTCAACCAGTAGCTCCTCTAATGCATAAGCGTCATCTCTGTGCCCTGCACGCCCTGGGCAGGGGCTCTGGGGCCCTCCTTTCCAGGTGGGGTGCAGCCAGGCCAGGCCCTGGAAGACTGGGCTGTCTGGGAGACTGAAGCTGCTGAGGCTGCTGCAGAAGGCCACTCTTCTGGGAGCAGCTCTGCTCCCTGGGCCACTTCCTTCCCTCACCACCAGCCCTCATGGACAAGGGGGCCAATTCTCCAGTTAAGAGGAGAATTAAGAGTTAAGAGGACATCCCCTGAGCCCCTCCTGGAGCAGGCTCCACCATCACCACAGATCTTTGCTCAATGTACACATCTAAAACATGCAGCTAGTGGAACAAAGAAAGGCTCTGCCACCCTGGACTTCCACTAAGTGACCAGCACATTTGCAACCAGATGAGGCTTGGTCAGCAGAGAAGAGCAGTAAGAGCTGTCAAGGGCCCTTCCCACAGACACGGCCTGAGGCCGACATGGAGCTGTCCACCTACCGAAGGGCCTCTTGCCCAGGCCCAAGCAGGACAGATGGTAGGCCTTGGTGCAAAACTTGCGGTCGCACAGCACGAGCTGGCCACCGTCGCCACAGCGGAAGCATTCGTCCTCGGACTGCCTCTTCCCTTCCCCTTTTGCTCTGCGCCGCCTGGTTTTCTTCTTGGTCTTTCTGCCCTTTTCCTCTGAAGAAAGGGATGTTGAGGTCTAGAATTAAGAATTAAGCACAGTTCACTTGAGAGGATCACATAGACTGAGGTGGTAATAAAAGGCAAACTATGAAGAGCAGTCAAAGAGACAGGTTAAGCACAGGAGGGTCAGCGCTCTTTGGAGATGTTCTATCACTAGGAGATGAGGGGAGGGGTATGCCTCATAGGGCGGCTCTTCAGACACATTCTTAGACTCCCTGGACTGAATGTGAAAAGGCTGAACATATACTAAAACAGGCATAAGCCTTGCCAAAAGCCCCCCACGATAATGCATGTTAGCAGCTGGCGGCTGACACCTGGCTCCTGGACCCATGGTGCAAAGAATGGCTCAGCAGGAAGGGTGACTCCCACTTGCCTCCAGGGCTCTCTTCATGAGGAATCTCACCAGTAACATGCCAGCAGGCAGGTGGCAGTGACCTATTGGTGACCTTGCCACCAACACAGGCAAGGATAGATACCAGCTCAGAGAAGGGATTGGTTGTACTGGGTGCAAGAGTATCCTCAAATTCATGTCCTTCTTGGAGCCTTGGAATGTGACCTTATTTGGAAATAGGACCATTGCAGATGTAATTAGCTATGGGGTCATACTGGAGTAGGGCCCCTAATCCAACATGACTGGTGTCCTCATAAAAAGGGAAAATCTGCATATATGTGGAGAGGGAGAATGCCATGTGAAGATGAAGGCAAAGGCTAGGTGATGCTTCTATGAGCCAAGGAACACCAAAGATTGCCAGGAACCACCAGGAGCTGGAAGAGAGACCTGGAACGGATTCTCCAGGAGAGCCTCGAGAGGGAGCAGAGCCCTGCCCACAACCTGACTTTAGTTTCTGGGCTTCAGAACTGCAAGACTAGATTTCTGCTGTTCAAGCCTTCCAGTCATGGCATTTTGTTACAGCATCCACAGGAAATGCATCCAGTGAGGAACTCTTAACAATCAGACTCTGAGAGCCCACCACACCCGCCAGGGGAGCGTGTTCCCTGCTGAGCTCCCCAATCCTGCTTGTCACAGCAACAAACCAACACGGAAGTCTCTGCTCACCAGAAGGCGCCTCCTCCCAGATGTCTGGAACACACACAAGAGCTGCATGAAAAGAATGACCTTACCTTTGGTCTATCCCCGAGGAATCCACTGCAATTAGAAGCTCCACACCGACAGACCGTTTTTTCATTGCCCAAACAATCGAGGTTGTAATTAAAAGTCAACTCTGTCCCTGGGAGAAGAGGAGACAAACACCATATTGGAAACACTTAACCTATTTTAATAAACCTAAGGAGCTTGCACTAGGTCTACAAAATACACTATTATTTTTCTATCTATATTGGCATAACCTATGGCTTTCAATTTTGCTTCATAAAATAGATATTCAAAACAAAATAAAACTTCCACATTACTATCCGCCTGCCCCAGAGCCTTTCCAGTCTGGCCACACAGCTCAAAGCAACAGCCATTCTGCCTGCCCATGTGGCCAGGGGCCCCCTTGCAGAGTCTCCAGAGAGTTGTACCTGCAGGAATGTCACATACGGCAAACAGGCCCACTCGAGTATCCCCATTCACTGTCCACTTGAGGGTCTCACAGTTGGGCTGGCAGCTGTGGTTCATAAACCGAGAATAGTTTCCTTTGGGGCCAGCATCAATTATACGGTCCTGTGAAGTAGAAGTCAAGTTATGTATGTGGACAACTCCTAGCAATTACAAGTCATTTTTAAAAGGAATTTCCATTGTCATAAGGTATACTGGACAAGCAGTTTGCCTGTTGTACTGAAAACTGTAGTGTCCCATGTCCACTCGAGCAGGACACTCCCAAACCAGTCCTGTTTCTCTTGCTCATGGAGGGCAGGTCCGGACCACTTGGAGAGGACTGAGCCTTAGTGAGCGCCACTGAGAATGGACAGTGAACCGGCGCTTCTAATGCCATCCTCGATGACAAACAAGGAGACCAGAGACATTAGTCCCACAGATGGCCAACACTGCCAGTCAACAGAAGTACGCACTGACAGACGAGAACAAGACTAACCCGACTAAGACAGGGGCAAAGGATATGAACAGACAATTTCTGGAGAGCCAATCCAGACAGACAAGCATAAGGGAAGAGGTTCAAATTCCCAAGCAGTTGAAGAAATGCAATTAAGATGACAATAAGCTCTGACTTTGCATCCGTGACGCTAATGTCACATTGGCTGAAAGGGGTGGCCACAGGGCTGGCGGGAATGGTTTTGGGAAAGCAACAGCAAGAGCCCTGAGAATCAGAGATACAAGTACACTGTCGTCCTAGGAATCGACCTGAAATCCAAGTGCCTGTGTGGAAAAGGACATTTTAGGTCTACCATGGCAAAACCAGAGGCAATGCCACTGCCCAATGATGGGCAAACGGACAGATCAAGCACAGCCTTGCCCTCCTTACCCTAGAAGGATCTAGGTCAACCATGTCATTGGGTGGGGTCCCTACCCTGTGAGGGGAGGGGAAAGTATCGCAATTATGACTTAATGCAAAACCTTAAGGAGAATGGGGATAAGTGTGTAAACACAGCATGCATAAGCTGTATCCTGTGATCCCAGAGGCAGCAGGCCTGGGAGCCACTGTTCATCCCCCACCTCCTATGATGCGCCTGCACCCTGCCCTGGCACACCCCAGCCCAGGGTACACCCTGCCCAGGATTGACTGGCCTCTACACATCCTTTCTACACTGCCACACTGGTTGTTTCTTTAAAAATAGAAATGGCACCAGAATGTGGTTGCTCTGCACGTAGTGCTGTTTACTGTGCATTGTCAACAATTTAACCAGAGTTTTGCTTTGTTCAACAGCTGCACGGCATTCCTTAACACAGATGTGTGCTCTGCTGATGCTGCATTAAGCTGTTTCTCACTTTTGCTGTGGCAATGCTGCAGTCACTGTGCTCATGTACAGAGGGGCTGTACATGCATTTCTTCAGGACACACTGTAGGATGAGAGAGGTAAAGGGCACACAGGCTGGACAAAAAGCTGCCAACACCCTGGCCACAGCAGGACGGCCCCAGTCCTTTAATGTCCCAATGGGCCCACAGAGTCTAATTGCCACTTCTCAGGTCATCAGTGAGGTTCAGGCATCCCTTCCTTTTTATTGGGCATGTATATTTTTTTAATCTATGGATGGCACACCATGTCTTGACCCTGTTTTATTTATCTTTTTCTTAACTGATTTGCAGATATTCCCTACATATTCTGAATATCAGACCTTTTTAACTATGTGTGAAAAACTTTCTCATGTGCTAACACTTGAATTTTAACTTTATAGTTAAAAAATAGACAGTTTTCTCACACAAATCCATCTCAGTTTTATGCAGCTATTTTATTGGTCTTGCTTTTACGTCTTCTGGGTTTGCCAAGTAGCTTCACAACATCTCCCCAGCCCCCAAATTATAAAATATGTCTCCCAAACTTTCCTAGCTTGTTAATTTATCTGGAATTTATTTTTGTAAGTGGTGAGGGGAGACATCAGTGCTTGTTAAGTGGCTGCCCTGGCCCTGGCCTCATCCCCGCCCAGCACCTTGCAATCCTCTCTGGGCCCAACCATGCTGTCTTCACAGGAATGCGATGGGGATCACACCCTCCCACCTCAAGGTTTTAAGATAAAGCATTGACTAGTCTTGCAGATTTATGGTTCTATATGGACTTTAAAATTGCATGTCCAGGCTTATTTAAAAATTGTTAATATTTTTACTGAGATTACAATGAACTTACACTTGGGAAAATGTGTATCTTGATGACATTTCATCTCCCAACCAGAAACTGTGTGTGTTACCATCCACATCATTTTTTATGTCCTGCAGTAAAACTCTAAAGAGTTTTTCCACAAAAATTTGCTCCATTTACACATGTACACTTACACATTTTTTACAGTTCTGTGCATGTGAAAGGAAGGTAGAGGGAAGTCCTGCACTTGGCCCATAACTCAGCTTAGTTGTCTCTGTCTCCAACAGAACCAGTGGCCCCTTTTCCTTCACTGCTCACTCCTTCCTCACCATGCCACCAGCACCTGCAGGGGTAGGACAGGCAGGAGCAGGGAGAGTCCTGTCCTGTTTCTGAATCTAGATCGACATCTGGCTCATTGTGAGCATACAGCAGGCAGCTACTTTGAGATCCTTTATCAAGCTAAGGAAGTATCCTTCTAGTCCTGGTTTCTTGACAAATTTTCATCAGGAATAGGTTTAATTTTTTCTCAAATAATCTTTTGGTGTTCATGAAAATGATTCTGGATTTGTTTTCCTCTTTTACCTAACGACTGGGTTTTCAGCCATCCTTGCACTCCTGGGATAAATCCCACTTGGTCTCAAAGGACTTCTTTCCATGCTCTCCAGATGCACTCCCTGAAGGCACATGAGGCTCTCTCGGTTCCTGGGACCCACTTCCATCTTCCCTACTGTGCTCACATACAAATCCACTGCACTGGGCTTGGAATGAAAAATAGATGGCACCATTTTGTGTGTTTGTAAAAAATGATTTACTTATTATATCTATAATTTCTGTTTTCTAACTTCTAAATTTCTGCTATGTCTTTGATTCTTTCCTCCAGTTTATTTGCTTTCTTGGCAGTCAGTGATTAATTCATGCTAATTATCTATACAGGATCTCTGCCTTCAACTAAGAAAGGTAAATACACCCATCAGTTTGTTAATTTGTCTTTCTCTTGTCGCTCTCCTAACGGTTGCTGTAGGAAAGCCACTGTTGTGCTCTTTGGGGCACACAATGCAGGAAGCATCGTCGCCCCTGGTGGTGACTGCAGCATTACAAAAGCCTTCCTTGGTATCACTGGAAGTGGTGGGGCCTGAATCCTATGTGAGAACAATCCCTTTTGACTTTACCTAGCATACTTTTGCCCACAATTTTACTTTTAACCTTTCAGAATCTCTTTGTTTCTTACACAGAGTATTAGGTTTTGTTTTATGAATCTAGGAGTCTTTTAAGTTAACTCATTTTCCCTTTACAGATATGACTGATATGTTTGTGGGCACAGTTAAAACACACTGGCCTATTTCATTTTTTTGTATGGGTTTTCAGCCTTTCACAGTGAGTTAGTGGGGTTGATTTTACTGTCCTGCTATGTTGAGACCTGTGTTTGTCCCTACGGGCTGCTCTTTATATGATGCTCCAGCATTTCCACCTGCATCTAAAATCCCCACTGCCTCTTACAGTGGCGTCCACTTACCCACATTATGGCCAATAATAAAATTAGCCTGATTCCTCCTCCCCTCAACCTGCCCTCTATCACCAAATTTTAACCCGTAGCATTACCTTAATATTCACCTTTATCCTAACTACGTCTAAACTTCTGCTCCTACCCTACTGACCAGTCCTGACTCTTGGCTGTTGGAAATGAGTTTGTCCTATTGCCTCCCCTCTCTTCCTGTTTCCGTTTCTTTTTTTTTTTTTTTTTCTGAGACACAGTCTCACTGTGTTGCCCGGGGCTGGAGTGCCGTGGCGTCAGCCTAGCTCACAGCAACCTCAAACTCCTGGGCTCAAGCAATCCTGCTGCCTCAGCCTCCCAAGTAACTGGGACTACAGGCATGCACCACCATGCCGGCTAATTTTTTTTTAATGTATATAAATATATATTTTTTTAGTTGGCCAATTAATTTCTATTTTTAGTAGAGACGGGGTCTCACTCTTGCTCAGGCTGCTTTCGAACTCCTGACCTTGAGCGATCTGCCCCCCTCGGCCTCCCAGAGTGCTAGGATTACAGGCGTGAGCCACCGCGCCCGGCCTGTTTCTGGTTCTGATAGGGAGAACATTCCAAGCACGTGTCTTTCTTTCCAGCACCTTTGCCCCGTCTGCCACTGACACGTACCGTCAGTCCTGTTGCTAGAGCTTCACCTGACATCTACTGGCTGCTCACAACTCATCTTTTAGCAATTTCCTCAGGAAGGACTTGTTCCTTTCGTTCTCTCATGTTCCAACCTGTCTTGCTGTAGCCACTGTGCCTAGAGAGTCATGCAGCAGAACACAGGCCCTGGGTTCCTGTGGGCGCTGCCCCCAGCCCCCATCCTCGGGCACTGAATCCTGCTGTGAGGAGCCTCTGGCTGGCCACATTTCTTCCCCTTAGAAGCAATTTAAATTTTTTGTCTGGCTAGCCAAAGAATTCTTTGTTGTGGCCAATAATCATATTAAGCTATTATGGCAACCATTTTGGATCATTCTCCCGAAACACGCCATGTTCCCTCAGTAGCCAGGCTCCCGTCTGCGCTGACGTGCCTGGTGTTCCTCAGCTGCCCGGTGTCTCCCGCTCTGCTCTGGCCTGCGGTCCTCAGCCTGCTCTGTCTTTCTGTGCTCTCTCTTCCCACTGCACTTCGCTCGGTCCTCATTTCCACCCTCGGTGTCTGCTCTGTGCTTTCTATTCTCCTCCGTGCTCCTTGTGGTTTGGGCTTCACTTTGAAAATGATTTTACCTTTTCCCTTTGTCTGCCTGTCTCTGATGCCTCACGTTTTAAAAATTCATTATGAATGTTAAGGTATAATTTTCATCTGCTTTGTGGCAAAATCTTTCTGAGTGACTTTTCTCTATAAGGAAATTCTGGTTTTGGTTAGGGTTTTCTTACATAACCTTTTCATCATTCTTCTCTGAATAAGTCTGATTTCTTGGATGGTGGGGGGGGGCAGGGAGGCAGGTTCTTGTCTCAGGGGCGCCCTCTCTGCTGTTGGTTTGATAAAGGTTTCCTCATTATATAACCCACATCTCTGTGGGCTCTTGGCGCCTCAGGCTGCTTCTCCCTGCCTTCCAAGATGCTGCCTTCCCTTTGGAAGGGGGTCCTTTCCAAGATGTGGCATCTCAGCTTCCCCTTTTTCCACTGCCTCCATTAAACTCTCAGTTCTGTCTGGCGCAAGCACCACTCAGAGTGGGCCCTCACCTGGGAGTGAACATCCACTTCTGCCAGCCCAGGGTGCACCACTGCACCTCTCTGCACTCCCCGCTCTCTGGCACGTGCTACTGGTCTCTGGGAATTTCCTGTCTGCAGAGGGACTTTAGGTTCATGGGTCTGTTCTGTCCCCCAGTTTCACAGAAGATGTATTAATACTTTATGTATGGGTATTTTCTTTTTTTCTTTTTTTTTTTTTTGCTCTAGAAGTGAGCAGCCACATCCTCTATCAGAATCCTATATGTAGATTTTTAATTGACTATAGATCTTGTTCTCTCTTGGATTTTTTTTTAAAGATCTTCTAAGATCTTTTCAAGCTGTCAAATGTGTACCTAATATAGTTCATCCTCACAGAACTGTCTTCCCACATCTGTTCCATCTTCACAAGCACAAATATTAAGGGCTGAGCCAGTACCCTCTTGCCTTGGCATGCAAGGCCTGCATGAACTTTTCGTTAATAATGTAGTGACCCTCTTCAGCCTGTAGCAATGCTTTCTTCAATGTCTATATTATCTGATACTAATATAGCAATAGTATCCTTCTTTGGATTAGGGTTTGCTAAGGTTGTTTTTTTTGTTTCCTGCAACCATGGCCTGACAAGTATTTGCTAAGTTTTAAGTCTTTTTAATATTCTTATTTGCAACCTTTCTGGTTAATTTTTATTGCATATGTCACAGAGCTTTGAGTTGGTTTCCTATTTTAGCTAATGTGAATCTTAGTGTTTTGTTTTTTTTTTGAGACAGAGTCTCACTCTGTTGCCTGGGCTAGAGTGCTGTGGCATCAGCCTAGCTCACAGCAACTTCAAACTCCTGGGCTCAAGCAATCCTTCTGCCTCAGCCTCCCGAGTAGCTGGGACTACAGGCATGCGCCACCATGCCCGGCTAATTTTTTGTATATATTTTTAATTGTCCAATTAATTTCTTTCTATTTTTAGTAGAGACGGGGTCTCGTTCAGGCTGGTTTCGAACTCCTGACCTTGAGCGACCCACCTGCCTCGGCCTCCCGGAGTGCTAGGATTACAGGCGTGAGCCACTGCACCCGGCTGAATCTTAGTTTTAACTTACAAATTTAAGCCACTTATAGTTACAATGGTTACTGACATATTTGTATTTTTTTTATATTTCACCTTGTGCTTTCTAATTATCCCCCCTCCCTGGTTTCTACTAGATTGACTGACTTATCTTCATTCCCTTTTTTACCCTTTAATTGTGTAGAAATTTTACCTTCCATTTCTATTCTTTTAGTAATTTCCCATGTGTACTTGACAAAGTCTAAAGTTAATGAAATCTCTCCCCTCCATCTACACAACACAAGAAGCTCGCATCCTGGCTTCATCACACCACTTCTGACATTTCCTGTGACTGTTAGTATCTAATGCCTCCTTATTTTCATAATTCCCTCTTACTAGTAAGCAGTTATCATCCATAATTTTATACAACCTAACTTATTTAGGGACATTCACAAACTTATTTGTTCACCATTATTTCTTGGATCTCACATTTAAATTCTGAAGTTCAATTTTCTTCTTCCTGAAATATCTCATCATTTCTCTCAGCTAAAATCATATTGATGGTCAGCTCTCTCCATCTCTGTCTGAAGTGATAGGTTAGCAGGGCAATGAATGCAAGGTCTAGGGTTATTTTCCCTGAGCACTCTGAAGTATCTTCTGGCTTCTATCATACTTTGAGAAATCTGACCACCTAATTGTTGATCCCTGGAATATCCAGCTCTTATCTTTTGTCTGTGGTTGCTTTTAATCTTTGTAGTCTTTGGCATCCTACAGGGTTTTTTTTTTTTTTTTTTTTTTTTTTGATACAGAGTCTAACTATATTGCCCAGGCTAGAGTGCCATGGTGTCAGCCTAGCTCACAGCAACCTCCAACTCATGGGCTCAAGCAATTCTTCTGCCTCAGCCTCCAGAGTAGCTGGGATTACAGGTATGCACCACCAAGCCCAGCTAATTTCTTCCTATTTTCTAGTAGAGACGGAGTCTCACTCTTGGTCAGGCTGGTCTTGAACTCCTGAGCTTAAAGGATCTGCCCACCTCAGCCTCCCAGAGTGCTAGGATTACAAGTGTGAGCCACTGCACCTGGCCAGGGTTTGTTTTTTTAAAGCATATCTAGCTAGGTACAGATTTTTATTTATCCTGCTCAAAACTTGTTGAGTTTCATCAGTAAGATGATACATGTCACATATACTCCCCAAAATTCCTTTCTCACATTACCCCTCCCCTAGTTCTCCTATCTTTCCTCTGGAATATCTACTAAAAATATCAATCTTCCATGTCTCCTAACCTCTTTTACAGAGTGTTCATCTTTTTATCTTTCTGTACTGCAATCTATTAATAGATCATTTCTTTGATACAGTCTTCCATGTCAGTAATTTTCTCTATAGCTGTCTAATTTTCCTTAACTCATTTGCTGGATTAATTTCAATGACTATTTTTTCCCAATTTTTTATTGTTGTAAAATACACCTAATATAAAATTTACCATCTTAACCATGTTTTTTTAAAACAGGGAGTCTCACTCTGCTGGCCAGGCTAGAGTATAGTGCCACGGTCATAGCTCACTGCAACCTCCAATTCCTGGGCTCAAGTGATCCTCTGGCCTCAGCCTCCCAAGTAACTGGGATTACAGGCACATGCCACCCCGCCCAGCTAATATTCTATTTTTTTTTGTAGAGACAGGGTCTCACTATGTTGCCCAGGCTGGTCTCAAAGTGATCCTGCTGCCTTGGCTTCCCAAAGTGCTAAGATCACAGCATCTTAACCACTTTTAAGTGTACAGCTCAGTGATTTTAAATACATTCATAATGTTGTGCAACCATTGCCACCATCCATCTTCAGAATTCTCTTCATCTCATAAAATTGAAACTTGTACTCATTAAACAATAACTCCCATCCTCCCCTCCTCCCAACCCATATCTCTATAAATTTGAGGATTTGACTACTCTAAAGTACCTCAAGTAAGTGAATAATACACTAGTTGCCTTTTTGTTACTGATTTGTTTCACTTAACATAATGTCCTTACAGTTCCATCCATGTTTAGTATATTGGAGAACTGCCTTCCTTTTTAAGGTTGAATAACATTCAATTGTATAGATAAACCACATTTTGCTCATCCATTCATTGACTGATGGATACTCGTGTTTCTTCCACATTTTAGCTTTTATGAATAATACTGCCACGAACATGAGTGTAGAAATATTTCTTTGAGTCTCTGCTTTCCATTCTTTTGTGTATTGCTGGATCATATGGTAATTCTATTTTTAATTTTTTGAAGAACCACCACAGTGTTCTCCACAGTGGCTGTACCATTTTACATTCCCACCAAAAATGCACAAGCTTTCCAATTTCTCCACATCCTTGCAAAACATTATTTTCTGGAGTTTTTTTAACTGAAGCCATCCTAATGGGTATAGGTGGTATCCGTTTTTTTTAAATTTGCATTTCTCTAATGATTAGTGATATTGAGCATATTTTCATGTACTTATTGGCCATTAGTATATCTTCTTTGGAAATATGCCTATTCAAGTCCTTTGCCCATTTTTGGAACAAGTTGTTTGCATTTTTGTTGTTGCATTTTAGATCTCTGTATAGTCTAGATATTAATCCCTTATCAGATACATGATTTGCAAATATTTTCTCCTATTCAGTGGATAGCCTATTTACTCAGTTGAGAACATTTTTTTGATGCACAAAATTTTAAAGTTTTTGTGAAGTCCAGTTTGTCTGTTTTTTCTTCTATTACCTATACCTAAGAAATCATTGCCAAATCCAATGTTGCAAAGCTATTGTCCAATCCAATGTTATAAAGCTTTGCCCTATGTTTTCTTCTAAGAGTTTTATTGTCTTAGGTCATACATTTAGGTCTTTGATCCATTTTTAGTTAATTTTTGTATACAGTGTTAGGTAAAGGTCCAACTTCATTCTTTTGCATGTGAATATCCAGTTTTCTCAGCACCATTTGTTGAAAAGACTGTCCTTTTCACCATTAAATGCTTCTAGCACCCTTGTGAAAAATCATTTGACCAAGGGTTTAATTCTGGGTTCTCTATTCTATTCCATTGGTCTGTATGTCAGTCTTTATGCCAGTACCACACTGTTTGAATCCTGCAGACCTGTAGTAATTTTTGAAATCAATAAGTATGTGTCCCCTAGCTTTGTTCTTTTTAAAGACTATTTTGGCTATTTAGGGTCCCTTGAAATTCCATAGAATTTTAAGAGGGTTTTTCAATTTCTGCAAAAGACATAACTGGGATTTTGATAGGGATTGCACTGAATCTATAGATTGCTTTGGGCATACTGACATTTTAACAATATTAAGTCTTCCAATTCACAAACACAGGATGTGTTTCCACGTCTTAATTTCTTTCAGCAATGTTCTGTAGTTTTCATTGTACAAGTCTTTCACTTATTTTCTAAATTCCTAAGTATTTTATTCTTTTTGATGCTATCATAAATAGAATGGTTTTGTAATTTCCTTCAGATTGTTCGTTGTTGGTGTATAGAAATGTAACTGATTTTTGTGTGTTGACTACTTTGCTGAATTTGTTTATTAGTTTTAATTAGGTTTTTTTGTGGAACATTTAGGGTTTTCTACATATAAAATATCATCTGCAAACAGACCAGTTTACTTCTTCTTTTCCAATGTTGATGCCTTTTATTTCTTTTTCTTGCTTAACTGCTCTCTCTAGAACTTCCAGTACTATACTGAACAGAAGTGGTGAAAGCAGGCATCCTTGCCTTGTTCCTGATCTTAGAGGAAAAGCTTTCAGTCTTTCACTATTGAGTATGATGTTTGCTGGGTTTTTTGTATATGACCTTCATTATGTTGAGGTAGTTTCCTAGTTTGTTGAGTGTTTTTATCATCAACGTGTGTTGAGGTTTGTCAGTTGCTTTTTCTCCATCAGTTGAGGCAACTCTGTGGGTTTTTCTTTCACTCTGTTAATATGGTGTATTACATTGACTGTGTTGAAACCATCCTTGCATTCTAGAAATAATATAATACCACTTGGTCATGGTGTACAATCCTTTTAATAGCTGGGCATGGTGGTATGTGACTGTAGTCCCAGCTACTCAGCAGTCTGAGGCAGGAGGATTGCTTGAGCCCAGGAGTTCAAGGCTGCAGTGAATTATGATTACACCACTGTACTCCAGCCTGAGTGATAGAGTGAGACCTCATCTCTAAAAAAAGAAAATTCTTTTAATACGCTGCTGAATTCAGTTTGCTAGTATAGCTGCTCCTCAACTTATGATGGGGTTATGTCCCAATAAACCCACTGTTAAGATGAAAATATCGTAAGCCAAAAATGCATTAACCTAGCCTACCAACATCATAGTTTTGCCTAGCCTTCCTTAAATGTGCTCAGAACACTTACATTAGCCTAGAGTTGGGCAAAATTATCTAGAAACAAAACCTATATTATAATAAAGTGCTGACTATCTCATGTAATGTGTTGAAGCCTATACTGTAAGTGAAAAACAGAATGCCTATATGGGTACTCAAAGCACAGTTTCTTCTGACTCTGTATTGCTTTCACACCATTGTAAAGTTGAAAGACGTTAAGTCAAACCATAGTAAGTTAGGGACAGTCTGTATTTTTTAGAGAATTTTTATATCAATGTTCATAAGGGATACTGGTCCATAGCTTTCTTTTCTTGTAGTGTCCTTGTCTGGCTTTGGTATCAGGGTAATGCTGGCCTCAAAGAATGAATTTGGAAGTGTTCCCTCTTTTTTAGTTTTTAAGAAGAGTGTGAAAGGATTGGTATTAGTTCTTCTTTAAATGTTTAGTAGAATTCATCAGTGAAGCCATCAGGTCCAGGGCTTTTCTTTGTCAGGAGGTTTTTGATTACTCATTCAATCTCTTTACTAATTATAAGTCTATTCAGATTTTCTGTCTTTTTGTGATTTAATATTGTTGGTTTCACGTTTCTGGTAATTTGTCCATCTAAGTTAACCAATTTGTACAATGGTTCATATTACTCTTATAATCTGTTTTTATTTGTACAGAATCAGTAGTAATGTCCCCACTTTCATTTCTGATTTTAGTAATTGGAGTCTTCTTTTTTTTTCTTAGTCCATCTAAAGATTTGTCAATTTTGTTGATCTTTTCAAAGAACCAACTTTTGGTTTCATTGATTTTCTCTAGTTTTTCTATTTTCTATATAGTTATAATACTCTAATTTGAATTTATACCAGTTAAACTTCAGTAACATAAAAACTCTTCCTTTATAGCTCTCCCTACCACTTTCAGTTGTTCACACTCACAAAACTTTTTTTTTTTTTTAGGCAGAGTCTGGCTGTGTAACCCAGGCTAGAGTGCAGTGGCATCATCATAGCTCACTGCAACCTCTATCCTCCTGCCTCAGCCCCCTTAAGTAGCTGGGATTACAGGCACGTATCACTATGCCCAGCTAATTTTTTCTATTTTTTGTAGACACGGGGTCAGCTCTTGCTCAGGATGATCTCAAACTCCTGGCCTCAAGCAATCATCCTATCTCAGCCTCCCAGAGTGCTAGGATTATAGGCATGAGCCACTGCACCTGGCCACAAAATTACTCCTTTACATGCTATGTACCCCAAAACATAAACTAGTAATTCTTTTGTTTTTGTTTTTTGAGACAGGGTCTCGCTCTGTTGCCCAGGCTGGAGTGCAGTGGTGTCATTGTAGCTCACTGCGACCTCAAACTCTTGGGCTGAAGTGATCCTCCTGCCTCAGCCTCTAGAGTAGCTGGGACTATAAGTACATGCCACCATGTCCAGCTAATTTTTTTTTTCTTTCAATTTTTTGTAGAGACAGGGCCCCCCTATGTTGCCCAGGCTAGTCTCAAACTCCTGGTCTTAAGTGATCTGCCTGCTTCAGTCTCCCAAAGGGCTGAGATTCCAGGCATGAGCCACCATGCCCAACAGTAATTCTTTTAAATACATTAGTAGCTTAAATCATGTAGAAAACAAAAAAGTTAGAAACCATGGTGACAATAATACAAGCTTTTATAGTTGGCATGCATTTACTTTTATTGAGATCTTTGTTTCTTCATACAATTATAGTTACTGTGTAGTCCTTTCATTCCAACCTGCAAGATGCAAGACTCCCCCCTAAGCATTACTTGCAGTGCAGGTCTAGTCTCAGCTTTTGTTTATCTGGGAATGTCTTAATTTCTTTCTTTCTTTCTTTCTTTACTTTTTTAAATAAGTGCTGGAGTGTGCCTTCAAGTCTCGAACAGTGAAATGTCTTAATTTCTTCTTTGATTCTAAAGGACAATTTTGCTAGATATAGGATTCCTGGTTGAGTTTTCTTTTCTTTTTTTTTCTTGTTTTAGCACTTTGACTATATCAGCCCATTACCTTTACACCTCTGGAGTTTCTGATGAGAAATTTGCTGATAATCTCATTGAGGATCCCTTGTACGTAACAAGTAGCTTCTCTCTTGCTGCTTTGAAGATTCTCTCTTTGTCTGGTTTTCAAAAGTTTGATTATGTGTCCCAGTGTGGGTCTCTTTGAGTTCATCTTACTTGGAGTTCATTGAGTTTCTGAGACATTACACTGATGTATTTCATCAAATTTGCAGTTCTCAACCACTATTTCTTCAAATGTTCTTTCCACCCTTTTCTCTCTTATACTTCTGGGACTCCCACAATACATGTTTTAGTCTACCAGATGGTGTCCCAAATGTCCCTTAGGCTCTGTTCACTTTTCTTCAATCTTTTTCTTTCTGTTTCTTGGACTTGACAATTCCTATTATCCTATCTTCAAGTTAATGGGTTCTTTCTTCTGCCTGCTCAAAGCTTCACCTGAATCTCTCTAGTGAATTTTTCATTTCAGTTATTGTATTTTTCAGCTCTGGAATTTCTTTTTGGTTTCTTTTTAGGTTTTCTATCTCTTCATTGATATTGCCATTTTGTTTATACATTTTTTTTTTTAACTTTCTCCACATCTTGAGTTCTTTGAGCATCTTTAAAATAGTTGTTTTAAAGTCTTTGTTTAGTAGATCTGCCATCAGGTCTTTTTTTTAGGGACTGTTTCTGTTGATTTTCTTTTGAATGGACCATACTTTCCTAATTCTTTGTAGGCCTTGTGATTTTCTTTTGTTGAACACTGGACATGTGATTCTAATTAATGTGGTAACTCTAGAAATCAGATACCCTTACCCTAGGCTTGCTGTTTTTTGTAACTGTTTTTATTTATTGTTCTCGTTTTCTTTTGATTGTTGTGGGCTGTCTCTGTGCCAAATCAGACTGAGATGTAAACTTAAGGTCTTCTCCAGTCTTTTCTGAGCCTGTTCCTTTCCCTAGGCATGCACACTTTCTAATTTTCTCTATGCATGCAGTAGCTTTTGAATATCCAAGTCCTTTAGTGTCTGGATCCCAAAAGAGGAAAATGAGAAAAATGAAGGTGGAGAGGATTGGTGCTTGCCCTTTAAATCCCCTTGAAGTCGCTTCAGCTGGAGGAGGAGGAGCTGGCAACAATGGAAAGAGGTGTACCAATGATGGCCACCTGCCTCTTTGTCTGCACCTCTGTGATCAGAAGCAGCAATCAGAAATCTAGAACACAGATCTTGCTATTTGGAGGCCAGGGTCCTTTTTGCCCATCCTGGCTCCCACAAGCTACATGTAAGATGCCCTAGGAACACGTGCACAGCTGACTGCCAGGCAGCTGCCATGCCCGCTGGTGGTGGGACACTGGGTAGCTGCTATTGTACTAAGAGTTGAAATTGACCAAAATTAACCAGACTTTACCATTCAAGCTTTCCCCTGGAAGTTGCAATCCTTCAATAGACTCCGGAGTTCCAAAACAGTTACATCAGAGAGATTCTACTGCGGCAATTGTTATCTAGCTGCAGACAAATTCTTGGTGTCTCCTACTCCACCATCACTCCAGAATCCTCTCAATGACTATTTTAACTCCCAGTTTTGTTTGTTCAAATCTGCCTGATTTACCTCTCAATATTTCATTCTTTTCTTGTGGTCTGTAAACTTCTTTCCATGGCTCTAACCATTTCTAATATACTTATGTCATATTCTCCTTTAGACTTAGTCTTGTTACCTTGGGTTCTCACTAAAAGCAAAATCTTCTGTTTGAAAGGTCTGCACATAGGGATCACGTTCTATTGGAACATCTAAGTAGGCTATTTTTTGAATTTTGTTTTTATAGAAAATACTTGAGATTTAGATTGTTTAAATGTCTCTCACAAGTCATGGGTTTTATCTTTGCTTTATCCAGTTACCCCAGGTGAATTACTGTCCGGAGCCAAGAGGCCCGGCCATAGCCTTGATTTCCTATGCCTGAGCCTTACCCTCCCCCTCATAGCTGAAATTAAGTTTCTGTTTCCCAGGAATGATAAGTTTCCCTTTACAGCCAATGACGTGGCTTTGCATTTGCTATCCCTCTGATTGGATGCTTTTGGATGCCTCATTTACATATCTGGACCTAATTGAGAACTGCAAGCTGTAACT
>CAUYRT010060569.1:0-31018 GCA_963574885.1 Lepilemur ruficaudatus
GCATTCATAGTATTTTTTTCTCATGTTAAATCATCCATGAATTTTTATTATAAATCCACCTTGATCATAATGAATTAAAAAGTGATAAAGTGATGGCTTTCATTTGTTAATATTTATTCAGAATTTCTGAATTTGCATTCCAGAGAGATTGCATAATAAATTTTTGAGCTGTTAATTTTCAGTTTCGTGTCAACATTGTTATCAGATTCAGAAAATGAGTTAGAGAGCCTTCTATCTTTTCTTCTATTTTATGAAATACTATGTATAAGATGGACATAATGTATTTCTTGATTTTTGGAAGAATTATCTCCTCAAACATTTGACCTAGCAGTAATTTTGTGGGCTAGACTTTTATTTACTGATTTAAAATTTTAACGGTTAAAGGTCAATTCTGGTTTCTATTTGATAGGCTTCACCAGTGCTGAGGCTGGGCAGCCAGGATGGGGGTGTAATTCCCATTGCCATACTCGGGAAAGGCTAAAACCTAAGCTCAAATGCAAGCGGACGCACCTAGATGGGATCACTGTATCGGCAACATGATCAGCATTGGTCATGTGCCACATCTTGATGGTTGGGTCTGCTCAGAAAACTTCACTGCAAATCAGAATGTTCCAGGAGAGCAAAGGACATGGAATGATTGGCAGGGCATTTTAGGCAAGCATGGGACAGGGGAAAGGGGAGGCCGCCCTCATCCGGGTTCTCATTTTGGCTTCAGTACTTGCAAGTTGTGTGACCTCCTACAGGAAACTCGCTCTGTCTGCGCCTCTGTTTCCTCTTCTGTACACTGGGATGATAAGTGGGGCTGTTTGGAATGAGTGCCCGAGCTTGTCCCAAACATTAACTGGCTTCACCTTCACAACAGTTGTGCAGCATCACTGCTTTTACCCCGATGAGTGGAGAGCAGCATCACGGTGCTGTGCTCAATGTCACAACCCCGGTGAGAGTCTGAGCTGGATTTCAATCCCATGTCTCCACCTGCCCGGCCTCCTTCCTGCTCTTCCCTCAAGATATGGGCCTCTCCTACTGCTGCTGATCACACTCCAAGGATGTAGGCACTGTTAAGAGTGCATCAGACAGCAAGAGGTCATCTAGGGTAATTTTGTTTTTACTAAATATGTCTGCATTTCAGATGGTATAAGAACATAATTACAAAGAAAACATTGTATATATACACAATGGAATATTATTCGGCCATAAAAAAGGAAATCCTGCCATTTGGGACATCACTGGGACACCATCAGCATGGATGAACCTGGAAAACATGCTCAGTGAAATAAACCAGGCACAGAAAGAAATTATTGCATGATCTCACTCATATGGGGAATCTAAAAAATATAGTTGAACTAATAGTAGCAGAGTAAAACAGTGGTTTCCAGGGGCTAGGGAGTTGGGGAAATGGGGAGGTGTTGGCAAAAGTATACAAACTTTCACTAATAAGTAAGTTATAATTGAGTAAGTTTTGGGAACCTACTGTGTAGAGTAGTAACTCTAGTTAATACTGTATTGCTTACTTGACATTTGCTGAGAGAGATCGTGTCCTTACCACATAAGTACACACAATGGTGACTATGTGTGGTATGGATGTATTTATTAACTTGATTGTGGTAATCATTTCACAAGTATATGTATATCAAATCATCACAATGTACACCTTAAATATATACAAATTTGTCAATTATACCTCAATGAAGTTGGGGGGAACAAATCCAGATTAAAAAATCTAGAGTATCCCTTAAGAAATTAATTCATATGTATTTGTGGTATGGGCATATATATATATATACACACACAACAAACTGTATTCTTTAAAAGTTCATTCCTTAAGATTCAAAACAAAGGAACATAATAGTTCACCTCTGACATAAATGTTTTACAGAAAAAGTGCTTTGACACCACATTTTCTCCCCCTGATACTATAGCAGCTTTGATCAGGCAATATATCAAATACATTTTCCTGCTATTTCTAGCCTTTTATTATCATGGCAGAGGGACAACAGAGCCACACAAGATCCAAGAGACTATTAACCTTCCCCTTAAAAGCTCATGGTGTACTTTATTTTTATAATTTTTTATGTGTATAATTGTAAGGGGTACAAGAGCAATCTCATCCCATGGATATAGTGTGTAGCAGTGAAGCCTGGGCTTTTACTGTATCCATCAAACTTTTACTATTTTTTATAAAGGTAAAGAAAATGTTTAGAGAAATATAAATTAATCACTCAATCTGAATGCAAATTGGCTGAAAAGGGACTTCAGGGTTCATTAAATAATTATCACCATCTCTCACCACTTACCATTTCGTCCTTGTTTATTATGGAAACAAGAAACCTCAAAACAGCCATTTTTTTTTTTGCTGCAATAATCTGATACTCCTAGAAATTATATGTCAGCTTATTCAAGTATAAAAATGGGAATGGTGTGCCTTATTGGAAACACATGGGACTTGTTATAAATCCTGGGCTAGAGTATGAACTTCACTATGTATGAGCTGTGTAACCCTGGACCAGTCAACTTCGTGTCTTTGGGTCTCTAGTTCTTTATTGATAAAGGAGCCCTATGATTTCTCACTTATAAATGGGCTCAGTGGTTTCTCATTTACAAGTGAGCCCAGCGATTTTATCACACCATGCTACCCTGAGGCATAAATACATTAGCAAATGTTCATACTCTTTATATACAAGTAGTGTAAAAATTTATCCTATCTGCAACAAGGTCTAAGAGACTGGGAGGCTATGGATTCGGGTGTCATTCTGGCTTGGGGTGAGGCAATGTAGTGAGGTTGAACTGTTTCATAGAAATAAACACAAGCATTGATGTCACACTGACCTAGATTCAAGACAAGATTTTGTCACATACTACCAAGATTCTTGATTGAGAACCTGGAACCCCAATGTATAAAGTGAACTTAATGCCTATTTACGAGAGTTGTCATTTACACTTTTCTGATGCCCAGCCGTAGGGGCAGATTGGCACAGAGGGGCAAGGCCTGGGCAGGTCAAGCCTCCATCTGTTCCCTTTCAACTCCTTGTCCCAACATAAGCCCCAGAAATGCAAAGATGCTACCAAGAAAGCATGTGGCAGCCCACTACGCGAAGCTTTGATTTCTTCCCTTTTCTATCGCTGCTTCTCTCTCCTTGAGACTTGCGCCACAAAAACTTGAACTGTACAATTTTGTATCACTTAAGAAAAAGGAGGTATTAGGGAGTTCAAGGGGCAGCCACTTGGCAAACATGAAAGCCCCTTCAAGACAGCTTTATAAGCTCCATTCCCGTGCAGGTTCTCCCGAGGGCGGCCCCCCTGCAGAGCTAACGGAGGCTTCAAGTCCAGGCCGCTTGTATCCCTTGGCAGCAATTAGAGAAACTGCTCTTCAACATGGGCTTTATTTTACCCTGTGATTGCTGGGGAGAGCCACAAACAGCATCCAGCAGGCAGCGATAACACTACCTGTTATCATTGTCATTTTCTATTTCACTTATGCTCAGCTGCCTTAAATATTGGAAAAGCAGTTTTAAAAGGCTGGGCCCTGCACTTCCAGGTTTATCAGAATAAAGCAGAAACCAAGCTGGATAGTTTTAAGGGCAGAGGAGAGAAAAACACAGTTTGGTGACAGGAGGTTTTGAATTACAGTGGGCAAAGATAACTGGGTTCTGCTTAAAACTTTAAGCATCCAAATAGGTGCATTTAAAATGAATGCACAGACTGCATCTGAGCCTCGTGCCTTTGTCATCAACATAAAGCGAGCGCTCAGCGGCAGTCCTCGTACGTTCCAGGGATTAATCTGCGCAGGTTGCACCGGGGTTCAGCGGCACATTCTGAGAATGAGCAGTGTTTTCAGCCGGATGCTTTTCTCTCGCTCAGGTAGCAGCAGAAGCAGCTGTTTTTTGAGGCTTTTGTTTGGAAATAATAGCTACCGTTTATTGAGTTTTTGAATGTTTTAGACAGGATCTGTTCAAGAACCTTAGATGCAATTTCACTTAACTCTCACAAAATGTTGTAAGTAGTATCGAAGATACTTAGAGAAATAATTAACTTGTCAAAAATTAAGCCAATGGCTAGTGATAATGGAGAACTAAAATTTAAGAAAGGATTTTAGAGATTCAAGGTGGCAGATCTTTCTTTCACACTCAAAAAAAAAAAAACCTCTTTCCATGATTCCACACCTCTGATATATGCAAAATAAATGTGGCCAAGCCTTAGATGACATCAACTGTAAGATACTCCTTTATGTCTCACAATGGAAAAAAAATCCTGCCAATTAAATTGACAGACAATTGATTCCAAGACACATTCTGATTTCAGATGTAAAAATGAGGGAGTGGGGGAAAAGTACCTTTTAAGACCCATGAAAAATGGTAATTTAAAAACTAGGCTTAAATATAAACGACAAAGAAGTAACATGACTGCCCAGGTGGAGGGCAGATTGATGATACTCCAGACCTGTGCTGGTTACATCTTGCTTTCCGCAAAGCTGAGCATAAAATCCAGGAGATGCGATCACTGCTGTTTCCGCATTTCTGCCGGCAGGTGGCAGTGCAGGACACTGGATGTGGCCTTTGGCCTGGCTGAGAAAGGGGTTCGGAGGACCAGAGGCAAGTGGAGAAGGTCGTGTCCACAGCTTTAATTTTTATTCGCCACTTTTGAGCTGGTTCAAACCTCAGTGCCATTTCTGACACGTTTTCTGCCTCCCTTTTCCTCCTCCCTTTTCTTCCTCTCTGATGTCTTCTTTTTCCCCGTTAATTTTCTCCCGACATTCCCAGAGTCTGAAACAGGTAGATTTGCAGTGAAAAGAAATATGTCCTTCTTTTTCCTTGCACTTGAAATCAGATGTTGAGGGATCAGCTAAGCAGAAGGAAGCTGGTGTCTTGATTATACTGTGTCCATGTATCTAGAGGACCTCTCTCAGGTAGGTCTTTCTAACCTCTTGATGGATCCGGTCATCAAATCTATTTGTATCACTTTCCCCGTAAAACCATCAAGCACCTCCCCAGGGTCCAGAACACTAAGTCTAAGCATGAAAATCAATTCTAGCCTACTTTGCCTACCTCGTTTTGCACCGCCGTCCGTTCCCAGCTCCAGGCCTTAGCGTGTGGCCTCCTTGTCTCTGAGATGTTCTTGCCACTATTCCCTGCTCACAAAATGTCATGCTCCTTCCTCAAAACTAAGTTCAAGAAGTGAAGCCTTTTCTCACTTGAACTTCACTGCCCTCCACATACACCCCCACAATCCTTAGCAGCTTTCTGTGCATGCATTCATCGATGTATTAGTCATTTAAATTATAAGTTATAATTATAAGTGTGGCAAGCCTCCTCTCTCTGTCTTATTTATGTATATTTTCCCAGTACCTAGCACAGGGCTAGACTTATATACTAAATTGATATTTATTGTATGAATAATTGAATACCTCTTTTCTAAAATATACCAGAATTGATATTCCTAGGGAAGTTATTTTTAACTCCCACACATTGGAGTTAGCTGGAAAGCTCTTAAAACTCCTGATACTCAGATCCTACCCCTGACCGATGAAATCAGACCTTCTGTAGGTGGGGCCCAGACATCAGCAGCTTTGAAAGCTCCCTGGGTGGTTTTGAGATGCAACCAAGGCTGAGAATGACTATTAATATCAAGGCAGTGGTTCTCAAAATGGGGTCCCAGGGCCAGCAGTATAGCATGATGGCCATCTCATTGGAAAGGTAAATTATTGGGACTCACCCCAAACTATAAAATCAGAAATAGTGGTAGAAGGGTGTGTGACAGGATTTGTGTTTTGAGAACTCATTCAGGTGACGCATACTAAAGCCTTAGAACCACTGCCTTAAAAGTTTACCTTATATAAAGTTGCGAAGCTGTGTGTGAATGAATCCCTCCCTGCCTCCCTTGTTCTGATTTGGTTCTGGGCTTTATTTATTTATTTATTTATTTAGTTATTTATTTATTTATTTATTTATTTATTTCAGAATATTAGGAGGGTACAAACGTTTTGGTTACATGATTTGCTTTAGTGCAGTTTGAGTCAAAGTTATAAGTGTGCCCATCACGATGATAGCATGCATTGTACCTGTTAGGTGTGTGTTTACCTGTCCCATTACCCCTCCCAGCTGCTTGGTTTCTATTGAGTTTTACTCTCATACGAGCACATGTGTGTTGATCGACTAGTTCCAATTTGGTAGTGAGTACATGTGGTGTTTGTTTTTCCATTCTTGTGATAACTTCACTTAGAAGAATGGTCTCCAGTTCCATCCAGGTTGTTACAAAAGATATTAGTTCACCATTTTTGATGGCTGAGTAGTACTCCATAGTACACTTACATTCTTCCATGTGTCTGTGCTCACAAACGACAGGCCCATTTTATGTGAAAAATTTTTTTGTCATCCAGTTTGGTCTTGTGATCAACATCAATTTATAGTAAAATAGCTTGGAAGATATTTTACATGTTTATTTCAATCCTTAACCATGGGAATATTAACAATAACATCATGGCTATTTTTCAAATTATGGACTAAAATTGACAAAAATTAACACACATTGCACTTTCACTAGGTACCAGACATTATGGTAAGTGCTTAGTTATCCCACAACAACTCTAAGAAGTGAGTCCATTAGGGCATTCATTCTGCAGAGGAGGATAAGAAGGCTGGAGAAGGACAGGACCACTCCAGGGGTAACAGCAAGGATTTGAACTCAGCTCTGTCCTGCCATGAAGCTGTGCTCTCGGTTTTTATGCTCTGCCACTGCTGTGTTGCCCACAATCATGCAGCTTTAGAGTAAAGAAAATCTGGTGTTCTCAGGAGTTCCTGGCTGGTTCCTAGAGAAATGTTGACACTTTGAGCATATTAATTACTCACACTGCTTCCTGCTTGTTTGGAGTGATGTACACTTAAAGGCTTTCTTTTTCCCCCAAGACTTTGAAGAGGGGCATGATTGAACAGGCAGTTTTCTTCTAAGATGCTTGTAGTGTCCTAAATTCCCACCCCTTGCTCTCTAAATCTGTGGTCTGAATGCTTTCAGTCTTTATTAACGTGGTACCCTTTGGAGTCCATAAATATTCCTAAAATTCTACCAGGGACTGTCGTAGGCTCTGGGTGGGGGAGGTACAGCAGTGAAAAAGGCAGATAAGGCCCCTGCTTGCTTACCATTAAGAAGAACAATATATAAAATAAATCAGTGAACAAGCTAAAGTTTAGATGTTTGATTGTGTTACACAGGACAGTAAGACAGGAGGTGGCCAAAGGCCTCTCTGAGCTGAGCTGCGTAGTGTGTGTATGCATGAGGATTTTCCCTCCAGGACACCCTCTGATAGAAAGTTCTTCAAACCTACGTGCTTCTATTAAGAATTAGTTCTGAGATATGGAGGAGAACTTACATGGATGCTGTTGGTCTTGAAAATAGACTAAATATACGCAGGTTTGGAAGATTTGGCTTCCCAGAAGAAGCAAACCTGCAGTTCTATTTTCAAAACAGTGCACCTTAATGATAAAACCACTCTCTTTGGGTAATGACCAGAAACCATGTCTTCAGCAATTACACCAGTCACAGAGGAAATTTCAACGAGACTCCTGTGGACCACGAAGAGTCTGATCCAGCCTGCTAAGTATAAGCCATCCCAGTGAAGAGGATGCATGCTCGACAGCAGGTGGGCTGAAAAACACACGTGCACATCGAGACACTTGGATGCTCTCTGGTCTCCAGCCTGCTTGTGATGATCATTCACCCGAAGAGCAATCTTACATCTTAAGTCCAAGCAGTGAAGAAAAATAAGGCACCAGGGAGATGCTTTATTTTCTGGCCATGTGAGCTAGGTTATTCAAACACACACTCCAGTTGCAAACAAGTGAAAAAGCTAGAGAATGTATTTTTTGAGACTTCTTTAAAACATGAAAAAACTTACCAAGACAATGAGGAATTACTAGGCCAATAGTAAAGAAAAAATGCTTGTGCAGGTAGATACATAAACTTGGAAGCAACTTTTGGCCTGTGGGTATCTGTCAACCCAGGAAAATCTGAACTTTCCTTTTGACAGCCTAATAGGACAAAAGGAATGGAAGTGTAAGGGCTGACAAGGTCTTGCTTTAGGGTGATGGAACTGGTCTGAGATTGTGGTGACGGTCGTACAATTGTTTTTAGATCGTAAAATGCATTGAGTTGTACATCTAAAATGGGATTTTAGGGTATGTAACTATATCTCAATAAAGCTATTTTAAAAAACCTCAATGACTAGTTTTAACAACCAATTAGACACAATTGAATGTCATAAAAAATTTAGTATATAAAATAAGATTTTAAGGACCACAGGGAGATAAAAATACAGAAAACACAGCAAGGTGAGAAAAGACAGCATTGTGATGGTTAATGTTAAGTGTTATTTGCCTGGATTGAGCGGCGCCAAGATGGCTGGTGAAGCAGCGTTTCTGGCTGTGTCTGTGAAGGTGTTTTTGGGAGGAGGTTGGCATGTGAGTCAGCCGACTGGGTGAGGACAGTCTGCCCTCAATGTGGCAGACACCATCCTATAGGCTGGGGGCCCGAATGGAATAAAAAGGAAGTAGAAGGGCAAATGGGGTGTGTGTGTGTGTGTGTGTGTGTGTGTGTGTGTGTGTTTGTGTGTGTGTCTTCTGGAGTGAGACACCTTCTTCCCCTGCCCTTGGACATAGGATCTCCAGATTCTTTGGCCTTTGGGCTTGGGACTGGCACCAGCAGTGTCCTGGGGTTCTCAGGCCCTTGGCCTCATGCTGAGAGTCACACTACCAGCGTCTCCATTTCTCTAGCTTGCAGACAGCCTGTGCTGGGACCTCTCAGCCTCCATAATCACCTGAGCAAATGATCCACATGAATGTGTATCGAGGGCCAGGCAATAGGTAACCATCGTTCTCACAGAGTCATTGATTCACGGTAGCTCATGTTTGATCTTCTGTTGGCTGAGTCTAAGTGAGTACATAGATTAGAAAAACTAAGAGACAATAGAGAATAAATTAAAAAGGTGGTCTAATGGAGGTAGAGATTAGGGTAGAAAGAAAACTATGATGGATAAGAAATGCTGAAAAGAAGGGGTGGGTAATCAAGGGAGAGTTGTAGACAAGAACTTGAGCTGAACCTCCAAATTGGGTAGGACTTTGATCATTGGTCAGGATGATGAATCACATTCCAGACAGAGCAACATTGAAATAAAGGCACAGAGTAGGGATGGAAGCGTGGTGATGATTAGGAAATAATGAGATGTCTCCTCTACTTGCCTGTCAACAGATATATTTCCCAAGGATAATTAATTCATTGCCTAAGTCGATGAAAGTTCATTTTAAAATAGAGTTGCAAATAAACACATACAAAAACTTACAAGGAGTCAGTGGGAATAAGCTATAAAATGGTGCTTGGTGGGCATTTAAGTGTTGGTGGGCAAAGTCGTTGAGTCATTAGAAGGGTCACCGTTGAGAATATGCTTTCAAAAGCATCCCATATCCTACTTGTCCAGATGTATTTTTATAGTTCTCTTCCCTAAAAGCTCTTCACAAGTCTCATTCTGTTTCCTTATTTTTCAGTCTTTTCTGCTTTCCGTCAGGACAGCCAGTTACAAAATAGCCTAAGAAGGAGAGGCTCTCAGGGATATACTTCTAGGAAGATCAATCTCTACAAACTTTCTTTCAAACAATTATTCACTCTATTTTTTGAACTGAATTGTCAAGTCAAATCGCTAGGATGGTAAGTTTTATGTTATGTGTTCTTCAGATAAACTGTTTTAGGAGGGAGAGGAGCAGCCAGCCTTGGGGCAGGCAGAGCTGTGTTTAGTCAAAGTCATCACATTTGGAACAGGTGCTGTAGGTATTATAGTTCAAAGGATCAGGAAGTTTATGAATCAGGAAGAAGAGACCCCAAGAGGGATGTAAACAGGGAAGAAAAGGAAGGAAAAAGACAGAGGACGAGAGACCAAAGAGGCAGAATGTGGACCAGATGACTGCCCAGTAGGAGAAGGCAGAAGAAAGTGTTGGCAGGGAGGAGTTGGTTAGTGGTGTCTCATTCTGCAGATATGACTGGGAATGAGGATATTTAATGTGGAAAATTCCAGAAAAGTCATGAAGGGAAAGGTTTCCAGCCCCTGATGGCAGGATAAACCTTGGAAAGGTAGGAGGGAAAGATGAGAGACTGAATGTAGAAAGAGAGTTTATTTATCAGAATTTAATGCTATAAGCCACAGCCAAAATTGGCTAACTCAAGCAATAAAGAATCTATTTGGAAGACCTTGGTGTAACTATCAAAATTCAGAACAGATAACTGGGGCCGAACCGAAGGAGACTAGACTCAAAGACGGGCAAGTTCAAACCATACGATGAACTTAGCTTAAGCCATTGCCACTTGAACTGCAGAAAACACAGGTGTCTTTGTGCCACTGCTTTTGTCAACTCACAGCTGTGAGTCTGTCAACTGTTCTCCGAGATTCAAAAGCTTGGCTGAGAGTGTGTTATTGGCTAACCCTCCATCACCTGCCCACTCCTCCATGGCCACGACTTCCAAGAGTACCTGCTTCTGCTTTGGGAGACTGGCTACGCATAGTGTCCCACTAGAAACTCCCTCAAAGACTAAGGCTCCTACAGTCATGAGCAGCCAGAACGAAAGGCATGTGCTCACCACGCTGTACCCAACCATTTCCCAGACAAAACCAGACACAACATGCAATTCAAAAGGCTCCCACCTAAGATAAACCAGCTCACTCTTGTTCAACTGAAAATACTCCATTCCCCCAAAGAAACAAATAATCTCTTTCCACTATATTCAAGATCCAACTCCAAGACCTCTGACGATACCTATTTCTTTTTTTAGTTTAGTGGTAATCCTGTTCTGATATATTGCAAACCACAAAATAATTACAAAGTCCGATGACACCAATGCATATGCAATCTTGGTGGAAAGCAACAAAAAATAGGGAAGTTAGTGAAAATATTTACATGCCACAATAAGGAAGGAAATTCTGGGTAATGGCTTTAGTCATCTGTATAAGTCCCATGCCTGTGGGTGATGCTCATGGCTTACCGACTCCACAGCTCACTCTGGGTCCACCTTGCCTTCTGCCAGCACTTCAGCAGTTACGGTACTTAATCGGTGGGGTGACCACAATCATCGTAAATCAGTATTTCAGCTTTTGATGGTCCTACCTGTCTAGGGTTGTGATAGCCGTTCAACCATGTTTCACTAACTTTCTCTCTCTGTTTAAAAAATATTTAGTTATATATTGTTCATGAGCAGAGATGAGCTTACTTGATGGTAAATCAATCCGACTGTACAATTACAAAATGATGCCCTTCCCACATTGCAAGATTTCAATTCTACCCAGCCAACCTAGTCCTAATTTCTTCATGGGGGCTTATACTATATAAAATTGTTGAAAAGATAGTTGTATCCCTACCAGGTAATTCAAGTCCCTGCTCAGATTCTATATGGGTGCCCTGAACCTGTTTTTATTTCTCAAAACAAATCTGTTAAAAGATTATTTAAGAACAAATCAAAATACAAATCTCAATGGCCTTTAACTAAACTCCAACTTTATACCTATGTAAATAATGAGTAATGTTTGTCTCTCTCTTATTAAACCATTTCTCATTCGATTTAGAGCAGAACGTATTCTACACTTGAAATTCTTATCCCATCTTCAACTGTTGTGAGCTGAATCATGCTCCTCTTCCCCAAATTCATATGTTGAAGCCATAAAAACCAGTATCTCTAGATGGGACTGTTTTGGGAGATAGGTCCTTTAAAGTTGTAATTGAATTAAAATGAGGTTCTTAAGATGGGCCCTAGTTCAATCTGACTGGTGTCCTTATAGGAAGAGGAACTTTGGCCACACAGAGAGATGGCAGGATGTGTGCACACACACAGAAGGAAGACCACAGGGGCATCCGGCAAGAAGGTAGTCATCTCCAAGCCAAAGGGAGAGGCCTCAGGAGAAACCAAACCTGCCAATACCTTGATCTCAGTCTTCCAGACTTCAGAATTGTGAGAAAATAAACGCTGGCTTTTCAGCCTCTCGGTGTGTGGCATTTTGTTATGACAGCCCTAACACGCTGATACAGCAACAAGTTCAAAGGAACCAACAAAATTATTAGTAAAGAAAACGTGTGAATTACCATCTACTGTTTATTTATGTTTTAGATATTTTTTGCATAATTGCAAGTGTTTACATTTTTTAATTCCTCGTAGGAAAGCATCCCTTAAAAATCCTAATAGCGAATCAATTGTAAAATGTTTCTGCTGCATTGGAGTAGGGGGCAAGGATTATCTTCAAAGTTCTCCAGTTTATCTGATTAAAAGGCCAGATGTTTGCCAGCTGTATTATTATGACCTTCGTTAAGTGTTCTGGGCTGTTTTTCTTTCAGCAAAATCTTTATCCATTTTAAGGGTGTTAGACTTTACTTTCAAATTTAACTACTTACTGATGAAATTGATAAGTGTCATAGGCCAACTGCCCCCAAATCAGACTGTAAGTCAGGGGACATTGCTCAGGTGATTTATGCATAAAGGACTTCCAAGGGAAACCTGTGAGGAAGGGGAGGCCACGCAGGGGCATTTTCGGTAAAGTTTTACAGAGAATTGCTTCAGTTTACCCCACAGGAGTGTAAGTTGCACCTTAGCATTGTGCTGACCCAAGGCAAGAGACACAGAACTTCCGAACTCCCAAAACCATCAGTCATTGGCTTAGGGGAAATGAAATTCCCAGCCTCTGCCAAGAACAGTCCTCTGCAAAAAGGAACTCCATGTGCTGCATATTGAGAGCAAAAGTTTCTCAAAGTTCTGGGGCCCCAAATAATAGACTAAAGGGGACCCGTGGAGATCTGGTTGAAGGACCACGTTATACACCACGGTAAACACTGGATTGTCCTGTTGCTCCATTTGTCTGCTGTGTTCTGTGCCATATCTGAGAAGGCCACCATAGCTTCTGGAGCCCACATAGCTTCAAGATCTTCAGCATCACCATGATTTTCGTTAAGCCCAGACACACCTATCATTCCTACCAGGCCCCTCCTATTCCAAGAATTCCTTCAGGAAAATGACCAGGTATTCCCCAGGAAAGCTACCCAGACAGAGCTAACTGAGCTCCAGAAAGTCATCTCTATTCTCTCTCCCTTTGGGCCCTCTTACTTTTTTCCTCAAGCCTTCTCCACCCTTTCTACCCTGCCTTTGATCCCTGTTTCTCACCAGATTTTTCACTCATACTCTCTAACATTCTGTATTTTTCTGGGCTCTGGGTTGAATTTCCTTCTGCATTGTTCTGGCTTCTTTATGATAATTCAGTTTGCAAACTAGGATAATATGGGTGGTAGCATTTCTATATACTAATAACAATAAATGGTGCTGGGAAAACTAGATAGCCACATGCAGAAGAGTGAAACAGGACCCCCGTCTCTCACCATATACAAAAATGACTTCAAGTTGGATTAAAGACTACAGTGTGTAAGTTGCCTGCCCTCCCCTGTAGCCAGGGGTGGGATTGGTGCCATCAGAAACACAGGGCCTGTAAGCATGTGAATGTGTCCCAGGAGTGCTTCCCCAGAGAGGAATCAGAAGCAGTCCTTAGAAGTACGATGAATGGACATTGGGTTGCCAAGAAACAGCCCACATCAACCTGCACACTTGACACCCAATGTGCTTTAAAATTAGAATTTTTTTTCCATCTCCCCTGCATGATCAGACTCACCTCTCCAACTACAGCCGTCTCCTGTCTTCCCCATGGGCCCTTCCCCTCCAGTTCGTGGGATTTCTTTTACTTCCTTGAACTTTTGTCTCTCTCTTCTTTCTTGTCTCTCTCTCATCAACACATCTTCACAGAGCCTTTTCCATCATATGCCTCTCTTTTCCCTTTCCTTCTAAATAAATCTTAATCATGCTTTAGCTTTTCACAAACAACACAAAAAAGCAACTGTCTCTGGGATGCCTTTCCTGACCTTCCCAGGCAGGGTTGGGTTCCCTGGTTACACAGTCCCACAGGAAGAGGTAGCATCATTGCAAGTCAAATCATTAGTTGTAAGGACGTATTCTGTTACTCCGGCAAATTCCGAAGACTGTCCTCTTTGATTCTCACCACACCATTGTGGAGTGCTTGGTATGGTGACCGTTTGGAAGATCAGGACACTGAGGCTGCAGGGTTCAGACATTCATCCAAGGCTACAATGCGCAGCAATGGTAGGTGCCAGTTTTCTTACTCTAAATACCAGGAACTTCTCTTATTCTTTGCAGCCTTGGTGTGTCGGGGACATTTCTGACAGTAGAAAATTCATGTGCTGATGGTTTCTGTAGTTTCTAACACTTTGCTCTAAAAACCCACGCAGGAGTTGGCGAAAGCTGCCAAGAAAACAGTCAATTAGTGTTGTGTTTGAGGTTGCTTTTCTTCCGTATTATCTCAGTCCCTAAAGATTCTCCCTGCTGTTTTTCCAGTGATACTCAGCAGACTCTCTGGGGCTCCCTCTAATATGGAACAATAATAATTAGTCCAAGCAACAATGACAATTCTATTGTAACGTGACTGTCATCACCTGAGATGTTCAGACACCTTGCCAACACGGTTTGTGGCTTCGTCTGAAGACGGGACCAACGGTGGGAGGAAGGATGAAGTCCCCGTATAGAAGCAGATGCAGGAGAGTAAAATTGGGATCTAGCTTCTTTCCCTTATATGTGCATAATTCTTAGGGGTTTACAGAATGTATTTGTCATTTTTAACTTTGTGCTAACAGGTAAAAGTTTAGCCAAGGCAATTTTAAGGGGGAATGGGTGATTCTTATCATACTTGGTGTGCTCTGTGTTTCAGGAGTATTGCGTATTACAAGTAGAACCAACCTAATAGTCTATGCTAACCAACCTTTCCAGTTTGCCTTTGAATGAGCGGTTTTATGGGACACAGGACTTTCAGTGCTGAACCTGGGAAAGTCCCAGGCAAAATGGAGTAAGTTGGTCCTCCTACCTAATGTAGACAACCATGTATATACCAGGGGTTGGCAAAAGACCTGCTGATTCTTTTTGCTAATAAAGTTTTAGTGCAACACAGCCACACCCATTCATTTACATATTATCTATGAGCAATTTCTTGCTACACTGGCAGAGTCGAGTAGTTGTGAGAAAGACTGTGTGGCCTGAAAAGCTTATCTGCTTATTATCTGCTGCTTTACAGAAAATGTTGGTCAATGTCTGATTTATATCTTACCTGGAGATCTGGGAGAGGAGCTATGCAAAGATGACTAAATGATTCAACAAGGAGGATTGAACCCACCTTCTGTACTAAGAAACATACAAATTTTATGACATGATTGACAACCATAAAATATGTGGTTAGGTTCTGATATTTGTTTACTACTAAAAAAGAAAAGAATATAATAGTAACCCTTAACTATTAATGGAAATACCAAGAGAAGTTGCCGTTGTAACCTATCTAAACCTCTCTTTTTTGTCTATGTTCTCTTTGCCCTGGGATTTAGCTTTCTAATATCAGGATTGTTTGTAAAACTGTAGAATCTGTCAATGCTCAGAATGTTCTTTAAGTATGAAGTTTTTAACCTACATATTTCTAAAGATGACAGTTTTCTCTAGTAAGCCGTCCCCAACCTTTTTGGCACCAGAGACCGGTTTCATGGAAAACAATTTTTCCACGGACGGGGGGCAGAGCTCAGGCGGTGATGTCAGTGATGGGAGCAGCTGCAAATGCAGATGAAGCTTGCCCCCCCCAACCCCCCACCCCCACTTCCTAAGTTTCATGGAAGCTAATTTTTCTACAGATAGAGGGGCGGAGCTCTGCTGCCTGGTCCCTAGTAGGCCAAGGACTGTACTGGGGTTGGGGACACAGCCCTAGCTGTTTCTGCTGTGATGCTGGCTGCCTGCTTCTGTATCCAAATGGATTCTACAGCTGGATCTTGGTTCAAAACGTAGCTCTACCACTGACTGCTATGTGATCTTGCGTCGGTTCAACCCTTTTGGACCACAGTTATCGTAGCTGTTCCATGCAGACACTAGCTGTACCTACCACGATAGGTTAAAAGACTTAATATAGCCAAAGTACTAATAAGCATTAGAATGTTGACTGTAAACATTTAATGCATTTAACCTGCTGTTATTAACAATAGTAGTATTAATCTTAACAACTCCTGGAATCATTACTTGACTAATTATTTTGGACTTTAACTTTCACCTTGGTGTCCAAGCTAAAACACATAACCTATTAGGCAGAAAGGTGAATGTGGTGCTAATTCCCATCCTCACAGGTATTTCCAAGCAGGGACATTCATGTGTAGCCTCTTGGGGCGCACTCAGCGGGCTGCACTTACACATGGGTTCCAGGTAACGAACCACTGTATTCATCTCACCAAGTCAGTGAGAAAGGCAGGGCTGGCCTTTCTACTCTGACTTCATTTTTGAGCACAGAGTCACTCAGGAAGGTGAGTCACCACCTAACATTACATGGTCAGTCAGTGGTGGTGTTAGTATACAAGTTTTCCTCTTTTCTTCTCTAAATCCGGTGTTTTTTTAGCTATAATTTATTTCCTCGTGTGTCTTTTAGGATAATCCCTAGTGCAGCCATGAAACAGAAAATATTATGCAGTGTCGGTACTGAAATACTGCCCCAGATCTCTACACTAAAGGCAAAATAATTTATTCACAACAGAAAAAAGATGAAATTAAATTTATGCAGATAGAACCCGCCAGGCCCTAGAACACAATGACTCTGGCATTGTTCTCTTAGCGCCTATGAAACCTCATATAAATTAGAGGACGTTTTAAGGTAAATACAAGCCTCAGGATATGAAGATAGGGAAGCCCTTAAGAAACCTGCTGCAGATATTGACTTAGGCCTTAAGTAGTCCTTCAAGGAGAATATTTAACTGAGAAAAGTCTTTTTATCTTTTAATCTTCACATGCTTCTTATGATGCCTATTTTGACCCAGAAAATTTATTTTGGATGATCAGAGAATTTTTTTAGTTGGAAAGGACTTTAGGGGTAATTTTGAACAATGCCATCTTAATTTCAGAGGTAGCTGAGGCTCAGTGAAGCTAAATGACATGCCCAATATCACACCATACAGAAGCAGAGGTACACTGATGGGACTTAGACCCCTTGCCTCTTGGTTTAGTGTCCTTTCTTCTCTGAGCTTTTCCCCATATGTCCCTTGTTATATTTCCCTACTGGCTACAAATGACCTTCCAAGCACAGTTTTCTCAGAGAGCTTTGAGCTTGGGACATTAAGTACACGCTACATGCAAATAAACCAAATGTCAGACTCACCTCTCAGGCCTGCCTAATCCTGTCCTGTTTGAGACCTGCATTCCACCTTCCATCTTGACTTCCTTTTTTTTTTCCCCCCTCCTCTGTGACTTGTTTTCTTTTTAACTAAAAAATAGGATTGATAAAGTTTGCTTTTATCTGCACTCAAAAAATGATTTAATACAAGATCACTTGCACGAAAGGGAATCAACATATGGCAGAGATTAAATGGCAAAGGAACAGAAACTCAAGAAGGGAACACAAAAGCACCTCTTCTGCTGGCAAGTGATAGCACTACCCGAGGGAAGTAAACAATCTGCATGTAATTCTCTAAGTAAGCCTGAGGCACAGACTGGTGAACGACCCGGAAGTGAATCTGTGTACAGTGGAGACAGAGCTAATGAAAGAAGGTAGAGAAATGGGCTATGTGCAGGACTCTGTCTTCCTGGGGCTTTGTGATTAGGGCTCAGACATAGGGCTACATGACCTTGAGTTTAAATCTGGTCTCCAAACCTTGTAACTGTTTGATGTTGGTCAAGTTGCCTAACCTCTTTGAGCCTCAGTTTACTTTGAACAACAATAAAAAAGGCGTAATAGTATTTACTTCACTGAATTGTTATGCAGATTATAAATAGTCGCTGGTGCTGGGTATGAGAACTTAACAAATGTTGTTGTTATTATTAATATTACTACTACTAGTGCCTTCATCATCATCATCTTGGCCTAAGGTATCACCATTTATCCTACCTGGAAACGATCAGGGGTTAATGAAAAAACCTTACTAGTTATATATGCAAACTATTTACATTTTTTTTTGTTTATTATTTTATTTTTTTTTAATGGGGGAAAACTACAAAGCATTTACAGTACAATGTTTACAGTCACAATTTGTAGTGAGCTGATTTCCCAAAATATATTACCACTCAAGTTGACTTATCTTGTTACATTCAAAAATCTACTCTGTCAAAGTAGTCCATAGAGTTCACACATAGTGCTACAACTGTATCTACGTACAACTAACACTCCATTTTAAGTGTACAATTAAATGATTCGAAGTGAATTTACTGAGGTGTACAGTTAATCACATGAATCAGTTTTTGAGGAATTCCTTTCCCCTATTGAGACCCCTAATTCCGCTCCCCCACTACTTTTCAAGCATATCCCACCCTTCCACAGTGACCCCCCCCCGCCGTCGCTCAGCCTTGGATCTACCCCCCACCCCCCAATTCCCCAGTAGATGCAGAAAATACTTACTTTTAGTACTGAAAACTCATAGTCAATATACTCTCTCATTAAAGACAAGTGTAAGAGGTGAAATGTGGTTTCTTCTGGTGCACATACCCTGTAATTAGATGGATCATGACAGAATAAATAATATTTTTAAGGTCCAAGTTTAAAAATGTATCAAAGCTTAAATAAAAATTATCATCAGGAGATAATAAGTCTTATAATGAAGGCATGTAATTTATATGAAAGCTATAGGATAATATAAAGATAAAAATATAATTGCAAGTATAACAGTTAAAACATGATAAAGTTCAAAAACAATTGGTTTACATTATGCTTTCTGTGGAAGGATTCTCAGAGTTAAGAAGCCTGAAATAATATATATTATATATATATATACACACACACATAAAACCAGTGAGAACTGGCCCATTTAAGGTTGGTCATGAGCAGACACACAAATGAGTGAGTATATACTTTTATATGTATTGCAGTAGAGTTTAGAGCTATATTGTAAGGTAATATCCCTTCTTCTTCTTATCTTCCCATGGATTGGTATAGGCTCCTATATTCTCAGCTGTTGGCCTATACTCCAAGTTTAACTACAAGTAAGGATATAAGGGGATAAAAGCACACTGAAAGAATTATATACCATGTGTAAGTGAGACTTATCCCAGGAATATAAGGGTAGTTCAATATAAGAGAATCAATGTAATACACTACGTCAGTAAAATGAAGGGAGAAAAAACACCCCACATTATCATTTTGCAGAAAAAGCATTTGACAATATTTGACACTTTCATGAAAAAAATATTCATCAAACTAGGAATAGAAGGGAACTTCCTTAGGATCATAAAGGGCATTTATGAAAGCCCATAGCTAACACCATACTTAACTGTGAAAAACTAAAAAGCTCTCCTCCTAAGCGCAGAAACAAGATAAGGCTATCTACTTCACCAAAGCTATTCAACACTGTTTTGGAAGTCTTACCCAGAACAGTTAGGCAAGAAAAAAGAATAAAAGGCATCTGAATTGGAAAGGAAGAAGTAAAACTGTCTCTATTTACAGATAGCATGATTCTTACATAGAAAAGACCATAGATGCCACAAAAATACTACCAGAGTTAAAAAATGAATTTGGCATAGCTGTAGGGTACAAGATCAACACACAAAAATCGGTTGTTCCCATACACCATCAAAGAACAATGCAAAGAGGAAATTAAGAAAATGATTCCATTTATAACAGAATAAAGAATAAAATACTTAGGAGTAAACCAAGGAGCCAAAAGATTTATATGCTGAAAACTACAAAATGTTGCTAAAAGAAATTAAATAAGGCAAAAATAAATAGAAAGATATCCTGTGCTCATGGACTGTAAGACTTAATATTAAGAAATAAATACTTCCCAAAGAGATTTATAGATTCAAAGCCATGCCCATCAAAATCCCAATGATGTTTTTTCGCAAAAATAGAAAAACCCATCCTAAAAATTATATGGAATTTCGAGAGACACTGAATAACCAAACAATCCCTTTTTTTTTTTTTTTTTTGAGACAGATTCTCACTCCGTTGCCTGGACTTGAGTGCCGTGGCATCAGCCTAGCTCACAGCAACCTCAAACTCCTGGGCTCAAGCAATCCGTCTGCCTCAGCCTCCCGAGCAGCTGGGACTACCGGCACGTGCCACCATGGCTGGCTAATTTTTTCTATATATTTTTATTTGGCCAATTAATTTCTTTCTATTTTTAGCAGAGACGGGGTCTCACTCTTGCTCAGGCTGGTTTCGAACTCCTGACCTTGAGCAATCCTCCCGCCTTGGCCTCCCAGAGCGCTAGGATTACAGGCGTGAGCCACCGAGCCTGGCCAAACCAAACAATCTTGAAGAAGAGTAAGTCCTGATTTCAAAACTTACCACAAAGCCATGGTAATCAAAACACTGCAGTATTGGCACAAAGATGGACACGTAGACCAATGGAATAGAATAGACAGCTCAGAAGTAAAACCTCCTATATATTGTCAAATGATTTTCGACCATAAGACCAAAAATTCAATAGAGAAAAGACAGTTTTTTTCAACAAATGGCGCCGAGAAGATCGGATACCCACATGCCAAACAATGAATTTGGACCCTTACCTTGTACCACACACTAAAATTAACTCAAAATGGATCAAAAATCTAAAGATGAAAGTTAAAACTATAAAACTCTTAGAATACAACATAGGAAAAATGCTTTATGACATTGGATTTGGCAAAAATTTCTTGGCTATTTCTTTCTGAAAGCACAGGCAACTAAAGAAAAATTCAATGAACTGGATTATATCAAAATTAAAAACATTTGTGCATCAAAGGACACTATCAACAGAGTAAAAAGGCAACCCAAGAAGTATTTACAGACCATGAATTTGTTAAGGGATTAACATCCAGGCTTCATTTCTGTTCTTTTTTCCAACATATATGCTGTATGATTTACCTTTGTGCTTTTTTGCCACCAAATCGAACTTCTTCTCTTAAGAGAGAAAAATGTGCCTCATGAGTTGTTAATCCAAGCATAATCTGTTGAAAATAGTTAAGAAATGTTTCTGTTCTCTCATTTTTTATAATATCAGGTTCACAAAGTAAATATACAAGTATAAATATACAAGTATCAAAATATGATCCATTTGTTGGTTATGAATGGGATAAAGTGAGCATGCTTATCTAAGTCTTTTCTCTTTAAATTGATACCCTGAAGAAGAGGTTAGTAAATGTCCCTAATCTCCTTATTTCAGAACAGTAGCAACTTTTCCATGATAAAAGAATGTGGGACTCTTGGAGGCCAGAATAGCTCCAGTACATAAAAAGACAGAGAAAAACGGACGAGGGTACTTTGAGTTAATTTTCTCACCCGGTATTCTAAAGCCTGAAGTCAGTCAAAAGTTTATTGAGACATATAAACCAACTGCAATGTACCTGTATATTATTTTACTTTAATCTGGATTCAAACAACAAAGCAAAAGGAAACATTTATAAGACAATTAGGGAAATGAGGATAGTAACTGGTTATTTCTATATTAAGCAATGATTGCTAATTTCTATTTTATGTGGGACAATGGCACTGTTGTTACATATTTTTAAAAAAACCCTTCTCATTTAGAGAAACATTATGAAATATGCACAGATTAAATGATATAATCTCTGGGATTTGCTTCAATAATCTTGGGGGGTAGGGATGAAGGAGACAGATGATTGGGGATTGGTGTAAAACATTATTTAAGGTAGAAGAAGGGCACAAGGAAGTTCATTAGACTGTCTTGTCTATTTTTATTTATGCTTGAAAATTTCCATACTAAAAAGTTAAAAAAAAGTCTAGTAAAGGTATTTGTGGCATGGAGTTATCAGATCAGGAGTTAACTAAAAATCATGTATAAAGCCTGAGAGTAAAAAGGGACCCCTTCCCTCACCTCAGCGGAGTACTCATAGTACTAGGGTTCATTAGGTCTATAGACTATAGAAACCTGTTGATCATAAACTATGGCAAAAAAGTTCATTTTCCAATTATTTTAGAACTTTGGTAATGATAAAAGCAGCAATCATTATGTCTCCAATATTTGTTGCCACAACCAGTAAGCATCCTATAAAAAAAACGAAGTCTCTTAGATATTTACCTACAATGGCATAAGGTTATAATAAAAATAAATATTATACTTACCAAATCAGCATCTAAACCATAAAGACAGTGTCTGGTGTTTGGATCATGATCTGGCTTTGCTTTCTCAGATCTGATAAATTCCATGATTTTATGCTCTCCTTCTCCAGGAGTCTAAATATAAAGTTTTAAAAAATGTAGTAATATGCTATGTTTCAGAATATTAAATAAATTTTTTATAATTCTTTAAATAAAAAAAGGTAATAACCTCATGGCCTGAGAAGTAGATGGTAACTCCTTGCCATGACTTGTCTGTGGAAATTTTCATATTTACAAAATACTTCAGATGTTCATGTAACCTGGCCATAAATTCAGTCCCTATAAATAAAAAGTTTTAAAAAGGTTAATCTAAGAAAGACATAAAAATAGTGATTTCCCTGTGACAACATATAATTGAATCTGGGTGTCCAGGGAATAGTTATGGATACGAACTCCAAAGAAGGTCAAAACCTCTCTTGCTTAACCTGAAAAGCAAGTAATGTTGTACCTTTTGCTTGTAAATATCACAACTGTTTTTATTGTCACTAGTGACCTTAAATGAAATCAGTGTCACACAGGGAAAGTCAAGAAGTTTTACTACTGTCTCAGAACTATGCATCAAGTATTTTCACATAAAGGCAGAATGTGAACTCTCTAATAGAAACTTGACCTTCTATTTCTTCTGCTGAATTCTAAAGTTTTTTTTTTTTAAAGGCATACTTCTTCAATCAGATTGTCAATAATAATTATTACCATTAATGCTGAAAAATTATTAATCTGGAAATTGGGTCTTCAATAGTTATATTTTAAGAAAAGCTCAGATGGTAAATAGTCAAAAGCAATACAGTCTAAAACCACATCATGATAAAACTGGTTATTAAATTGAGCAATGTGTGACTAATGCACTTAATGAAAGGGAAAACTACCACCGTAAGTAAAGAATTTAGGAGAAAGCTGATTTAAAGATTTTTGCTCATTTTCCCATTAACAGATTCTGTGTAAAATAGTTTTTCTTTCATTTTTTTAAATTTAAAAAATAAAAAAATAATAAAAAAGTAAAAAATATTTAAATTTACTTAAAAAAACAGATTTTTGTTCAAAGTAAAGGATTATAAAAATGTTAGATGAAGCTCCTAGGAGTATAGAGTATGCTGCTGTATATAAAATTAAACATTGATAAATTCACCTTCCTTAAATTCACAGAAATCTTTCTTTTAAGCAATCTCAGATGCAAAATCTGTTAAAGTCACAGAAATCTTAACTATCTTTGAGAGGTAGAGTAGTAAGCTCTCTGGACTAGGAGAACGAGTTTCTTATCCTTAATACAACAAGCTAGCTACATGAATTTAGTAAACTATAACTTCGCTGAGTCTGTTTTCATATCAATAAATGGCAGGAATAGGACTGACAGATCTTATAAGTTCCTTCAAGGTTTGGAATTCTGTGTACCTGGGGATTCTTGTCCATATCTGCTCTTATCAACATTTGAAAAGCCTATAGTGGGTCTTTATAGTAGCACTTATAACCAGGGTGACCAAACCATCTCATAAGTAGACACAAGTTGGGGAATATAATAAACAGAACCTTAAGGCCAACATAAAGCATAAAAATTAAAATAGATTTGAAAAAATATTCAAATATTTTATATTTCAATTCTCTCAGAATTTTTCTGTCAGTGAATGTACCTGGTGTAATACAGTTGGAATCAAATCTGGCCTCTGTAGGAAGAGTTTCTCCCTTCTCTACTGCCTTTTTAATTTTGTCTTCTGCCTCCTTTGCTGACCTTAAAGGTTAAGAGAAAAAAAAAAATCTTAAACTTTCTGGAAAAAAGTAAAGATCTTTACATAAACTGTTCTTTAGATGTTTTAAAAGTAAAATACTAATTCATCAATTTTAAGGTTTAAAACGCACACAAGTTTTGAAATGATCATGATTGATAAAGATGAGCCTCAGAATTGTTTGTTTTTATTTAAAAAATTGAGTTTTCCAGGTAAGGACTATAGAAGTAGGACATACTTAAGAGTAAGAGTAAAAAACTCACACAGACCATAAACACTTATGAAGTAATTCTTATGACAAATATATGGCAAATTCATTCTAGAATCAAAATCAAAAGTATAGCTTTAAACGTTCAATATATATACTACATTTAATGAAAATATTTAATGGTCTTAAATAATAACATTATATCATGATATATTTAAGATCATTATCATAAAATGATCTCTAAGAATATTATATAAAAATACAATTACAAAATTATAATGTTTATCTTTGTGTTTCCTACTAAAACCTTTTAAAACGAAAGCCTAATAACATTAATGACGTCAGTTGTCAAAATCATCTCATTTTTGAAGCAATGGAATTTACTAGAAAGAATATGAGTTATAGAGTCACAGTAACCTGGATTTGAATCCAGGTACCCCAATTCCTGTCTCGCTTTCCCTGTAATCCCTTTATAGCGTACCAGTATGCCACACAGCATACAAATTAGAAAGCTCTGCTTTGAGCACTGTGCCCTGTAGAATTCTATTTCTGTGATGAAAAAGCTCTTCTTCATATTTAACCTCTCTCTCACCAACGTCTTTAATATAAAAAAAACTCCAAAGATACCGACTCATTTGTAATCTTTGCAACATATTCTTTCTTCTTTTCTCCCTTTCCTTCTTTAACTGAACAAATGGTTATTTGATGTACTATGTGACAAGGTCTTAGGATATAACAAAAGAGAAATGATTTCTGTTCTGAAAGTTTACAGTCTAGTGGGGAGATAAAAATAATTAAATAGTCATAATATTTAATCTGGATGTAATATAGAAAATGTTTGGGACAAGGCCAAGGTTAACACTATTAAAGTAATTTGGGTGAAGATAATGGTAGTCTAAACTGAAAGAGTAGTATTAAAGATGAAAAGGAGTAAATAGATGTGACAAATTTAACAGACTGAATAAACAGGACTTGGATATGGAGAATGAGAAAGAGGGAGGAGTCCAAATTACTCCCGGACTTTGGTTTAGGCAGCTAGGTGCACAGTGTTGTTATTCACTGAAATAGAAAACACAGAAGAAAGGTTGTTTTGAGGGGAAGATAACTTCAGTTCTGAACCTGTTACGCCTGAAGTATACCTGGGGTATCCAAAAGGAGACATTCAGTAGGTATTCAGATATACAGGAGCTAAGGAGAGAGAGATCTACCAGAAAGATAAATTTGGGAGTCATTAGCATAGACACAGGAGTCAAAGCCACCGGATGAAATCACTCAGGGCCTAGGACAGAACCTAAAGAAACATTAAGAGAAAAAGGAGAGGAAAAGAAAAAGACAGAGAGACTATGAAGGTGCAGTCAAAGAGAGAACATGGTTACATGAAAGTGAAGGAAAGGGTTAAGTTCAAGAAATTGTGAATAAATGAAGATAAAGAAAGAATTATTCTTTGGATTTAGCCATAATCTTGCACTCCTGTAAAGAAATTTTAGTGGCATGGTAGAGATAACAGAAGGCAGATTTAAAAGTGAATAAAACAGGGAGAATTAAAGATTGTGAATAGAGAATGTCATCACTGTGCAGAAAGAAAGAAAGCTGACTGGGAAATTTCTGTGAAACATGGAAAACTCAATGCCAGCACAGTATCTGGTAAATGCTTGTGGTGGTTATAGTGGACTGACCCTCAGCTTCCTTTCAATTCTCCTTCTAGTTTGCCTTTTGATACTGGAGGGTTGGAAAGCTAAAAAAATAAACTAAAATAAGACCCTCAGGCTTCCCTACAGCTATGTTTCCGGATATAACTTAGATTTTGTCAATAGATGCCTCCATAAAGGTTTGGAAGGTGGAAGTGTGGTGATACCTGTATGACAGTTGAGATACTGAGGCTCTGGGGTGTGTGTATATTTCCACAGTGGTAGAGATGATCCTAGTATTCAGTAGCTTTGTAGGTATTGAGAAGCAAGGAGTAGGGCATCAGTTTTTTCCCATGTAGATCTAGCAGGTGCACTGGGGCTCTGGAACTAACAGAGGCAGTGGTAGCTTCCTGATTGCTGAATTGTAACTAAAGTGATATATCTTAGAGTTAACAGTTTAGTGGCTTCTTAATCCTTGGATCACAGCTAAAAGGAATGAGTTCCTGGAGCCACCTGTTCCGGTGGGGGCCTCTAAACTCCTCACCTATCTGAATAGGGTAATAGTAGTGACAGTGATGCATCAGTTCTGTGGCGGTGTTCTGGAAGTCATGCCTGAAGGCTCACCTACATTACCACTCTTTTGGGTTTACAATGATTTTTATAAACATCTAATTCTCTGTATTTATCCTTTCTGCTTAAAATGGCTAACGTGCTTTCTATTACCTGGAACTGAACCCTGACTGATGCAGTGAGTTTATATAATCCTCTGAACACCAGATTTTCTAGGTTAGTGGCTCCCAAAAAGTAGTTTAACTAATACCAGGGAAATCTGGTAAAAAGTAGTTTTCAGGAGTTTCCCAGCTACTAAAGATTTAGATTAAGTAAATCTTGGGTAGTACTTGAGAATCTAAATTTTAGTAAGAGAGTAAGAGATGGTCTTTGCCTTCAAGGATTTCAGTCTTCCCAACAGTTTCAGTAACTTTTTTCTTTTGATATTTAAATAAGTACATTTTGCCATCCTCTTCTCACTGGTAGCCTTCTCCAAGGCATACTCCTACCTCCTTTGGTAATTTCCACATTTCATGCACAGGTACTTTTTCCATTCTTTACCTGCCATTATCATTAAATGATTCATTAAGCTAATGACCTATCAAACACTGGGGACTCAGGGTTTCTGCCTTTAATTCTAACAACTTTCTTAACTTTACTTCTGCTACTCATAAATAGGGAGACAGCCTAATGCCATTGTTACTTAGAAATATTTCACATGTCCAGGATTTTGACTTTAAAATCCAGTATGTACAACATCTTCTGATCCTTTTACTTCTTCTACTACCTCACACAGTGGTGCTGGTAACACCCTAAGAATCCCAACTCAGCTCTCTTCCCACAGTCCATCAACCACCATTTCATCTCTCTTGCCTTTCTGTCCTATCTGGAGCATGCTCAGTCAAAATCAGATCTAGCCCAGAGTCTGGGCATTCAGTGTTTGTTGAATTAAATTAAATGCCAATAATGTGCTCATTAGAATAATCTGTCAGTTTGCTTTGTAGTTACCAGCCCAGGGCAGACCACTATAAGAGCTTTTCTCTACTACAGTACTACCATTTCCAAATCATTAATGAGAAGTTTAAAAAACTTGTAACAGAGAATAAAAGAGTGACTTAATATAAAACTCAACAAATGCTTTGAGAAATGACACTTGAATTACTAACTCATTACTTGACTGGTAAAATATGAGATATTTCCATTTCTGGGGGAATTTGAGCAAAAAATAAACATGAACAGAATATGCATTGTGCTAAGTTGATTATCTTTAAAATATTTTCTTAATCTAAATAATATGTTAAAATAAAACATGAATGTTTTACCTAAAACGCCTCCCACGCTGCTGGTTCATTTTTGCTCGAGGAGCCACACCATCAACAGCCATAAAGAACACTTTCCTAGGTTTAATAATGCGAAACAACACCTCCAAGTAGTGAAAAATATCAGTAAAGATTTTATCATCTGAAATTCTGAAGTGAACATCATCATCATTAGGATGGGAGCACTGATGTATAATTCCATTCATATCTAGGTACAAGTTGTCAAATTCAGGAATCTGAAGAACAAAAGAAAATGCTCAAGTTCAATAATTATAATCAACCATAGATATCTTACCAGCTGGGAAAAGTGATTATTTAATAATAAAAAGCAGGATATAGGACATTCTGATTATATAAAAACTGAATAAACCATCACAGGTGAATAAAGAAAAGAAAAAAAACAGAAGGAATTGGTAATATGGAGACATTACATGATGATATAATGCACCAATGGCGTGATCGCATTTACTGTCAGGAAATTATCTACTTATTCAAAATAAGATAGCAAATACCAAATAAAATGTTTTGTGCATTTGGTACTCTAAATACTAATGTCCTTCTTTTCTACTACTTGACATTAACTTCTCAAAGCCCCAATTTCCTCTATAAATGGGTAACATAATGCCCATTTATATCAAAAGGCTGTTTGTACATGGTTATTGAAAGATTTTACATACCACTTAAGCCTTACTGTATATTTAGTTTCACTAAAACAGAATCACTGATTGGTTACGTTAATTTTTAAAAACTTTTTATACTAAGAAATTTAGGAAATGCTGAAACCTGGAAAACCGATTTGTGATATGTGTATTAAATACTTTCTAAACTTTGACTAACAGCTATCTACTTTTATAAAAAGACCCAATGGTTCTGGTGCTCATTTATTTTTCCTTTATTTAAGTGTTTGTGAGCAAGTAAGGGGAACACTACTGAAACAAATATACAGTAATAAGGAAATGAAATGGGCATAACTAAATAGTTATGACATCTACTGTAATAAAAGAATTTTAGAATAGAGTCTGCCTTACACACTTTGAATTTTCAAACATTAAAATATGAGGGACAATCCTTGTATAAACATAATAAAAACAACTGCTGAAACAGTAATTCAAGTTTTACACCATGTACAGGTAACACATTTTTCTGTTACTGAGAAAATGGCATGCTTTTGAGTTTCAGGGGTGAAAAGTTTTGGTTTTGAATCAATGAATACTATAAAAACACCCATTTGTATAGTACAGTACTATGCATCACATAAAAAAATTTTAAATGTTCTTATTAAGTAACAAAGGCTCAACTGAAATGACAATTATCATGAGATTTCTAAAGTACATTCAAGGGTTACTATTTGTTTCAAGAAATATGAAAACCTCAATCAAAATCTCAATGTGATTTTTGTGAAGGAGGGCACTTTATAAAATGATCCCAAAGTTTCCCTAGGAGAATAAATATGCAATAATTGCTAGGAAGTGGATTAAACAGAGAGTAATGAAGGAAAATTTGCCATAGATGAATTAAAAGTTATAAAACAGACAGTATGGTTGAACCAAATAATCTGGAATAGTCCAAGTGTATATGGAAATTTAGTATATAAGAAGTATTTCAAATCAGTAAAAGAAAGGGATGGGGTACCTATCTAACCATCTGGAAAAAAAATAAAACTCCATCTCACCTCCTAACAAAATAAATTCCAGAAGGATTATTAACATTTTTACTGTGAGAAATGCAACTAAAAATATTGTATACAAATATTTCGATACTCTTAGGGTGGGGAAAGCCAGAAATGATAAAACAAACAAATGGTGGAGCTGGCTAGCTAAAAATGCATTATTTTAGAGTTTAAAAAAGTGCCATAAACAAATTCAATTGAAAATGACAAAATGCAGGGAAATATTTGTAAATCAGTACAGAGTCAATATCCCTAATAACAAAAAAGTCTCAAATATAAGAAAAAGCAAAATTTCAAAGTAATCACAGAAAATGCAAAGCAATTTCAAAAACAAAAAGTCTAATAAGCATATGAAAAGATGGTCATCATCTCAAAATTTCAAATTAAAACGATATATCATTTTCCCTACACTAGCAAAGATTAAAGAGACTGATGTTACATAGTATTGGTATGGTTTGGGGGAAATGCCAAATTCATGTTATTAAAAGCAATAGCTGGCTGGGCACGGTGGCTCACACCTGTAATCCTAGCACTCTGGGAGACGGAGGCAGGCGGATTGTTTGAGCTCAGGAGTTCGAGACCAGCCTAAGTAAGAGCGAGACCCTGTCTCTACTAAAAATAGAAAGAAATTAGCTGGACAACTAAAAAATATGTAGAAAAAAAATTAGCCAGGCATGGTGGCACATGCCTATAGTCCCAGCTACTCGGGAGGGTGAGGCAGAAAAATTGTTTGAGCTCAGGAGTTTGAGGTTCCTGTGAGCTAGGCTGACGCCACGGCACTCACTCTAGCCCAGGCAACAGAGTGAGACTCTATCTCAAAAAAAAAAAAAAAAAAAAAGCAATATCTGGCATTTATTATGCATTTATTAGGTAACAAACATTGGACTAAATATTTATATTCGTTCTCTCAATTAATTATGACCTTTTTTAGTACACGTGCTGCCAAAGCAAGCATGTAATTATAGTCTTAAAAGATAAATATTTTGCATCCCCATTTTAGAGAAGAGGAAAGTCACTCATCTAGAAAAGAAAAATTTATATTCTCAACCCAGTAGTCTGGGATGGCAATAGAAATTGGTATAACTAATCTGAAAGTATGTATCAAAATTTGAAACATGTATATTTTTGAACCAGGATTTTTACTATTGGAAATTTATCCTGAAAAATAACCAGAAATGATTAACTTACAAAGATGTAAGTACAAAAACATTCATGGCAGTATTTTTCAGAAAAGATAAAAATAGAAAATTGATGCTGGTACATGTATACAATAGAATATAATAGCACGCTGGGCACGGTGGTTCACGCCTGTAATCCTAGCACTCTGGGAGGCCAAGGCAGGAGGACTGCTTGAGCTCAGGAGTTAGAGACCAGCTTGAGCAAGAGCGAGACCCCGTCTCTACTAAAAACAGCAAAAACTAGCTATAAAAAAATTAGCTGGAGGCCAGGCGCGGTGGCTCACGCCTGTAATCCTAGCACTCTGGGAGGCCAAGGCGGGCGGATCGCTCAAGATCAGGAGTTCGAAACCACCCTGAGCAAGAGCAAGACCTCGTCTCTACTATAAATAGAAAGAAATTAATTGGCCAACTAAAAGTATATATAAAAAATTAGCCAGGCATAGTGGCACATGCCTGTAGTCCCAGCTACTTGGGAGGCTGAGGCAGAAGGATTGCTTGAGCCCAGGAGTTTGAGGTTGCTGTGAGCTAGGCTGATGCCATGGCACTCACTCTAGCTTGGGCAACAGAGTGAGACTCTG
>CAUYRT010060570.1:0-11483 GCA_963574885.1 Lepilemur ruficaudatus
AGTCCCAGCCACTTGGGAGGCTGAGGCAGAAGGATTGCTTGAGCCCAGGAGTTTGAGGTTGCTGTGAGCTAAGCTGACGCCAGGGCACTCACTCTAGCCCGGGCAACAGAGTAAGACTCTGTCTCAAAAAAAAAAAAAAAAATCTGCTTTAGCTGTTTAGTTCTTGTTTATGTAAATGACTGAAAATACACTGTATTTTTTCATAAATGCAAATATGTCTCCTTAACTATCTTTTTGTTGGCTTAAATATTAATGTCTTCATATCCTCAGTAGACTACAGTGGTGACTGTTTTGTTGCCATAAAATATATTCTCTCATTTGTTGTTTTTCCCATCCTGGGGGGATGGAGGTGGAGTGGGGTGGGGGTAGGCAGTTGGTGAAAAGCAAGTATTATAAAAGAGCAACAAGTTAAATGACTTGTCGATGGTTACCTATTGAAAGACTTAAAAGAGTTAAAACTCAAACCAAATCCAGAGATTCTTTCCCTTACCATCTGTTTCTCCACCACCTGATTGTTAGGTGAAGTATTGACTCCAGCCTTAAATGAAAGGTGTAGGTGAATGATCAAAGCCACAAGGAGTGTTCAGTTCATCTGCATTTTTATATGGAATATTGATAGCTTTTTTAAAGTAAAAATTTCTGCCTAATTATTTTTATTGCATAACCTTTGATATTATCAAAGATTTTTAGGGGAAAATTAAAATGACCTAAAAGTGAAAGCAATCTTGTATCCTAGTCTTAAGGGATTCAGTGGTACCACTAGGTAGTGCTAGATACTGCTTTTATTTTTGTTGTAATTTCAGGAGTCTCTTCTTGCAGGTGAGGAAAGAGCTATTTTTCAAATTAAAATTTTTCTGAAAACCTAGCAGCTTTGCCTTTTATTTTCTTTATTCTTTTGGATTTTTTTTTAGTCATAGGGTTTTTTCTTTTAATTTAGTCATAATCATTACTATCATTTCATCAACTCAGTTCTTATTAGACAAATTGTGTTGCTCTCCTATTTAGTTTATGGTTTTTTTATATTTTTTACTTTTATCATCTTTGTTTTTCAATTCAGTGTTTTTGTGCATGACATTTCACCATTTTTTTCTGCAGATGACCCTCATGTTCAATATTCTGCAGTGAGCAGCTTTGTATTTCTTCGTTTCTTTGCTGTAGCCGTAGTATCACCTCATACTTTTCATTTGCGACCTCATCATCCAGTAAGTGTTTGTTCTTCTCAAAGCTTTATTCCATTTTTATTTATTTTTATTAAAATGAAAAGGTAAAATAAGCCAACTTCACTTGGCCATGTTTTCTTATAACTAATACTTAAATTTACTCAGCAGTTCTCTTGGCCATTTCTGTCTTTCAAATGAGGCTAAAAATTCTATTTTTCATTATTGTTAAAAGATATTACACTAGTGATAAAATGTTAATTGTTGAAGCTTGGTGATGAGTACAAAGCAGATTTTATCATATTTGTCCCTCTGCTGTTACATATGTTTTTAAACTTCTATAATACAAGGATTTTTTTTCCATTTGTTATAGGTTTATCTTTGTTTTTTAAAAAAAAAATAGAACCTGCTTTCCTAATTTATTAAAATGGTTCAATCTTGCAGATATTTTTAAATTTCACAGAAATTTGAAGAGGATCTTTTTTGAAAAGTGTAGGAACTTTTATTGGGACATAATTTGTTTGATATTTCCATATTTTTACTTGTTATTCACATGAAGTGATACTGTAAATATATGAGATTTAAATTTTTTTAAAGCATATATAATCTGTTTATTCTGCAGTCCTATTTGATTACTGAAATCTAAATCTCCATTGCATAGGTTTACATGTTTTTTTAATGTTTAAAATTCTTTATTATTTTTGCTATATATATATAAATGAGATTCCTTCTCATATAGTGTATTTTTGCTGATTCTTTAACCTTTTGTGTTCCAAATATTTTATAATCCTATATAATTATTTTTAGTTGCTGATTTGTATAACAGAGAATAATAGCCAACATTTATTTAGTGCATACTTCAGTACTAAGCTTTGTTCTAACTACTTTGTGTTTTAACTTATTTAGTCCTCCTAGTAACTGTATGTGGTAAATTCTGTCATCGTACCCATTTACAGATAAGAAAATCACAATACAGTAACTTTTCCAAGCTCACACAACAAATAAATTATAATTTGATTTACTTAATTTGAACTAGATTAAACTGGGATTCTAAGTCAGTCTTCACAGTCTGTGAGCTTAAAACCCTGCTCCTTCCAACCTCTTAGGCAGGCAGATGTCCAAGTACCTATAAGGTACTTGGACATAATGCTCAGCAGCAGAGCTTCTGTAATGAGTAAGACATTTCCTAAGGAAATTCACTGTCGAGAGAAGTTGCTCATTGAATAATATAGTGTAGGGAAGACACGTGGATTTTAAACTGGTTTTTGAATGCCAGCTCATCCTTCTGGACAGCTGCACAGCATTTAACTCATTTAACTTTGTGAGAACAGAGTAGAACCATGTGCAGTGGCAGCAACACACCCTTTCTTGCCAAAGGATAAATGGTCTGTGAGTAGCCACAGCAGAGAGTGGGTCAGTGTCCTTTTGTTCACAAGGCTGTCTTTTATGTTGCTGTGTTTCTAAAGCTGTACAGAACTCTGGAGCAGTGAAAGCTTGGTAGCAGCATTCTTGACATAAACAGAACTCCCACCTCTGAACTTGTGACTTTGCTTTGTTTTCAGACTAGGATTTGCATATTCCTGTAACAGATGTTGAAATAAAATCCTTCTAACCACACACTGCATTTGAGGTCACTGTTCTCCAATCAGTATACCAGAAGCACTACTTCAAAACTGTCATATAATTTTGTTTGCTTTTATCTCTACTTTTATTCCTACTTTTTAAGAACCTTTCAATCTAATTGAGGAAATAGGACAAACACGTAAGATGTACAATCTAAAAAATACTACATACATAAATCTAAAACTAGTACCTGATTACACTGAAAAAAATGATTAAAGAAAATAAAACTAGCACCTGCTTAGTATCAAATATTAGCATTTTTCTTTGGCATTAGTACGAAAGAAACTGGAAACAGGGAATGATCCCAGTGACCTGGAGGTGATAACATTTTCAAGAGCAGTATCAAAAGTTGCAGAGCAGTTGGGGAAGAGAACTGATTAAAGGTTGTTCGATTTTATATTTAGATGTTCTTTGAATTTTGAGAAACCAGTTTTAGTAGAGTAGAAGAGAAGAAAATCAGATTGCGGAAGATGAAAGAATAAGTAGTTAAATGCAGTTTTACCTAGGAAATATATCAAAAGTGAGCTTGCCCTGCTGCAAAAAGACATGGGCAAATTCAAGCATGTATACATGTGCACGCATACATATATGAATGAATAATTTTTTTAAAAAACAGTAATTCCAGCCTGAGTGAGCCAAGACCCCATCTCTACTAATAAAACAGAAAGAAATTCTCTGGACAACTAAAATATACATACATATATATATATATATATATATATATATAAAAATCAGCCAGGCATGGTGGCGCATGCCTGTAAGTCCCAGCTACTTGAGAGGCTGAGGTAGGAGGATCGCTTGAGCCCAGGAGTTTGAGGTTGCTGTGAGCTAGGCTGACACCACAGCACTCTAGCCCAGGCAACAGAGTGTGAGACTCTGTCTCAAAAAAAAAAAAAAAACAGTAATTTTAAAATATGGGTTATGTTAACATTGACATAGTAGATCACTCTTTTGAGAAGTTTCGTGGTGAGAAAAACAAAAGGCTTGGACCAACCTTCTCATTCTGTCCTCCATTCTAACTCATAACTCCTTTTAAGACCCAGCGAAGGCAGACTTCTCTAACCCATTAGTTTGGGTTACATGCCTCTCTTACATGTGCCTGTATCATCCTGTGGCTCTCTTTGTCATGGCATTTGTCATACTGTTTTGTAGTCATCTGTTTATAATCTTTGCATGTGGGTTATTGATACCTTAAGAGAAAGGCTGGATCTTTTTCAGGTTTTTGTGTCTCAAGCACATGGCAGTTTCTAGGACCAGTATACTCAGTAACTGTTTGATGAATGAAAGGTGGTAGCTCAGAAAGGGAGCTTGTCACATGACGAGCCTTTCCTAAATTGGGAAAACATACGAATGGAGGGGAAGAGACGAGCAGAAAGGGAAAAATTAAAGAGAGGAGGGGCTTACAAATGGCAGATTGATATTCTGAAGGATTCAGAAAGAGTGTCTTTTTTGTTTTTTTGATTGTTTGTTTGTTTGTTTTTTAAGAGATGGGACCTCTCTGTGTTGCCCAGGCTGGAGTACAGTGACACAGTCATAGCTCACTGCAGCCTCAAACTCCTGGGCTCAAACAATCCTCCTGTCTTGGCCTCCTGAGTTGTTAGAACTATAGGCATGCAACACCATAGTGACTGATTTTTTTTGGCTGAGGGGCAAGTGGGGAGACAGGGTCTCACTGTGTTGCCCAGGCTGGTCTCAAACTTCTGGCCTCTAGTGATCCTCCCACCTCACCCTCCTGAGTAGCTGGCATTATAGGCGTGAGCCACTGCACCTAGCAGAAAGAGTATCTTCAAGAGAAAAAGTAATGGGGTTAGCCTTGGAAAAAAGAATACCTGTTCCTTTGAAATATTATGTTGAATCATATGGACCAGATGAAATTATTTTATTTTGATCAAAAATAGCCAAATAACACCAATTTTATGTGCTGTTTAATGTAAGGAGAAAATAGGATATGTGACTGTATACCAGGTTATTTTGAGGTGATAAATTGAACATTTCTGTTGAATTTAATAAATATTATATAATACCTACTAAGTATCAGTACCAGGCTGCCAGAAAACTAAGGTCCTGGTCCCCATCTATGAAAGGCAAAGTCACCAATGAAAAATTATGGTGGCAGATGGTGGCAGGAGAAAATTTAGTACAGCTTATATTTAAATTACACCAGAAAACAAAGAAAAATGGTCTATGTCTTGATAAAGGAATTGTTTACACAGATGTATGGATTGGTGAAAACTCAACAGGCTATACATTTAAGACCTATTCATTTCACTGTATGAAAATTATACCTAAATTGAACAACAACAAAAAAAAAGGAACAAGGGCTTATGAGGGAACACTATTTAGTCAATTTTATTTACATTTACTTCTTTCAGATAGACAGGTCTGAAAAACACCATGGATAATAGACCCAAATAGTTGCCCACAGTAAGATTCTATATTAACTGGGTAACTTCTCATTTCCTAAGATGCATTTGGGTCTTTGCTTCCGTGGTGACAAGAGTTGATTGCATAAGCCAAATAAAATATTGAATATGCTTGGAGGTAAGTTGAACACATAAAATTTGGAAAACTTAAAACTGACATTTTAAGTTATAAGGTAAAAAAAGGTAGATGCCGTTGACATCCCAAGTTGTCAGGTAATCCAACTTGCGATACTGTATTAAACAACTTATTTATCTGTAATATTGATCCAATTATGGCTTTAAAAAGTAAGATATCATTAAATAAAATTACTTTGGGAGAAATTGTCAATTACATGTGGTTTCTTTAGTCTCTTAATTCTTTAGTCCAGTGAGTTTTACTCAGCCTTAGTTAGATTTTAACTATGTTGGTAGTTTGAATGAACATTTTTGAGTCACTGTTTTAGAGCAATATAGCCCATTCACTTTATTCTACTTTTTATACAAATTATATTTCTTGAAAACTTAACAGGAGTTTTGGTCTTTTTTACATTGTTTAGGATGCACAGACAATTAGAACATTAACTCTCATCTCAAAAACCATTCAAACTTTGGGAAGCTGGGGAAGTCTATCCAAAAGCAAGGTAAATCTTTACGTCTTTTATTTTGTTGTCACACTTCTAAATGTTGTTTTATCCTGTGATCCTTTCTTCTTCACTTCTTCCAAATTAAAAACAAAACAATACTGAACAATACCTATATGCAGACACAATAGCTGTCTTTTAGGTAGATATTGCATCTTATCACCTATTAAAGAGGACAGTTTTATTTAAACTGATGAACATAAGGGGGGAACCACTCTAGTAAGAAGATGAAGGAGTGATCTATGTAGTTTGTCTATGCCATAATCATCTAGCTTTGAAAGAAGTCTTCAGAAGCTCCAAGCCCTATAACTCTCTGGAAATATTGAATCATTTTAGGCCTTAATCCTCAGCTTAAAAATACAGTTCATTATATTCTTCTCTATTTAACACATATAAATGCTGTGTTTGTTTTTTCCTAGTCAAGTTTCAAAGAGACATTCATGTGTGAATTTTTCAAAATGTTTCAAGAAGAAGGATATATTATAGCAGTTAAAAAGGTATGATTGTTTTATTCTGGAAATGTTAACATTTCTTGTCATATAGCAGGGTGGAAATAACATTTCGTATTATTCCTAGGAGTCCCCAGTTTAAAAAAACCAATAATGTTTAAACTGTCCATCAAAAAGACTCCCTTTTTCTTCCTTTTTCCTCTTACACAAGCTATGTTTTTCAGCTTAAAAAAACCTAAACAAGTTTTAGCAACAGCTACTTTTGCCAGTATATTTGTAATACCATTACAGATGTCTAAGATTAGGATTTCTCAGAGCATCACTATTGACTTTTTGGGCTGGATAATTCTTGATTGTGAGGGGCTGGCGCGTGCATTGTATAACATTTAGCACCATCCCTGGCTTCTACCCATTAAATGCCAGTAGTGTTTGACACCCAGAATGCCTCCAGACATTGCCAAATGCTGAGGGACAAAATTGCCTCTGGTTGAGAGCTCCTGGTCTAGGGGTAAAGGTTTAATATGATGCCTGATGTATAGTGGGCACTAGCCATTATAGATTTATGGTAGTAACCTGAGGAAAGTTACTATAAATTAAAATGTACAAAAGCCTACAGTATATAATATCCTAATCTTAGACCTACAACATACAAAAATTATGGTACTTAGAAGTTGAAAATGTTTTGAAAGGATCTTTAATTTCTGAAGTCTATAGTCCTGAATCATCTAAACAAAATGTAACATTATTGTAAAACCCTGAAAACTTGTAAAGAAAAGTTGTTTTGAAGTACATCTAAACTAGGCTTGAAGAAAGTACTGTATCTTATTTATCACAATCCTAACTTAATCCAAATTAGCAAAGCCAAATTTTAAAGACTTCATTCAGTTTCTGTAGCATGATCAGCAGCTAATTGCCAAGGGTATATTTTGTTAAGGTATATATTTGGACTTTTGAAAAAATACTTTTATAGGGACTCAGTAAATGAAAATGATTTAAAAAGTTAAAGTCCGTTGGAATTTTTTTCATCTAGAATATTGCACTTTCAAACAAATTTTTTTAAGGCAACCATTGAAGGCTTTTGAGGAGAAAGTCTTTCAAAAGAATAGGCAAAGAAAAAGCTGCCCTTTTATTTTTAGGACATTATTGAACTGTTTGTGAGACAATGTAGGCAGACTTTTGTTGGCAAGATTATGATGTACTGTCTTTTGTTTGGGGTTGTTTTTCCATGTTTTATGACCTAGGCTATGGTAGCATCTGACTTTTTTTTTTCCTTGTAGAATGTGTAGAGTTGATAATGTCAGCAGGAAAGGATTTAAGGGTACCAGGAGTTTAGTCTGTTCCTGATCCATCCTGAGTCACCCACTCACATTCTAATGGACTGTTACCAGAGTATGCCTCCTGTTTCAGATTTGGTTCTAGACTCCTAAGCTGGCATAGAATATTTTGCCCTAATATCCTAGTTTTATATATTATTTATGAGTTACGTCTGGATATGTGCAGTGCTAAAAATTATAAAAGCTTATGAAGCCAAATTTCTCATTTCATATTGACACTTTCACTAGTGACATTGACCATCACTCCTAAAGAAAATAGTTTTAACTCTGAATTGTATACTATTCCCCATAGAGTTTGGAAAGGATAACCTGAATAGTTCTATAAAAAGGGTGACCCTATAATTTGGTGTCTAAACCAGGACACTTTGACTATTAATGATTATTGTGGAACAGTAGGAATGGTCCTGTCAGGGATGGTTGTGAGCAAACTGGGACCTATAGTCACTCTGTCTGTAGTCCATATCAATTAATGTATTTTCTTTTACTTTATAAGTCTGTATTTATCCCATAGTTCCTTAAAATTATAATAAGTAATTGTTATAAATAAATTTACAAATATTTGATAAATTAATCAATGGCATCAGGTAAATACTAAGAAATGAAGTATTCAGATAACTCTGTTACTTTCCATTACTGGATGGTCCATCTGTGAGAACTGAAGATGTGATAGGACACTTATTTAGTTCCCTTAGCTTAGGTACTTGTACTTGCATCATCCGCATATAACGCAAAAGGAACTTTGTTCTTGTTTTTTCACTTACCAAGATTTCCTTCCAGCAAACTAGAAGTAAACATTCCATTTGAAAACCCCACAAGTATGGGCTCTGGTGGGCAACCTATAGCCAGTCTAGGAGAATTGTTCCATAAATTCTACTTCACATCTGGCACTGGAGACTCAATATCATCCCTACTGGAATGTGCTTTGTTTTTAAGTCCTAAGCAGAACAACATAGAAAGTATAAAGGATAAAGCAAGGAAATTCAGACCTTCTCTGAGTTTATAATATCCAACTAATGAACTAAACAAATGGATAGTTCATTTAGGGGGCAAACTAGGATTCTTCTCTAAGAACAGGAATTATTCCTTGAACTGCTAATTTCCTTTTCCCGTGAAGAGATAGCTACATGCTAGGAAGCTGTTCACCAGTCATAGTAGCTTTTTATTTAGTTAGTTTTGGGGGGTGGGGGCAGAGACTAGGTCTTGATATGTTGCTCAGACTGATCTTGAACTCCTGGTCTCAAATGATCATCTCACCTCAGCCTCCCAAAGTAGTGGGATTACAGGCTTAGCTACCACGCCCACCCAAGGTAGCATATTTATGAAATGAAATGCCCTTCTCTGGGTGACTTGTCATTGCTAAAGATGGATACTCCCAATTTTATTGAGCTACCACATTCTCCATAGGAAGTTTATAAATGGTAATTTGATTTTCAGGTTATCTCAAAGAACCCACTCACATTTCATTTATAACTGTGAAAGACCATCTTTCAGGGCGAAAATCAGTTATGTGTAGTAGAAGTCAGCAAACTCTTTTCTGTAAAGGTCCAGTGAGAAAATATTTTATGCTTTGCTGGTCACATAAGGTCTCTGCCACATATTCTTCCTTGTTTTTGTAACCCTTTAAAAATGTGACAACTACAGGTTGAATATCCCATATCCAAAATGCTTGGAACCAGAAGTGTTTTAGATTTCAGATTTTTTCAGATTTTGAAATATTTTCATTATATGTATTCTTACTAGTTGAACATCCCTGATGTGAAAATCCAAAATTCGAAACACTCCTGTGAGCGTTTCCTTTGAACATTAAGTTGGCACTCAAAAAGTTTTGGATTTTGGAGCATTTGGGATTTTCAGATTTGGGATGCTGAACCTGTATTCTTACGAATACAGGCTGCAGGTCAAATTTGGCCTGCCAGGCCATACTTTGGTGATCCTTGACCTACAGTAAAGGTTTATAATCCTCTATGTAAAATGTTAGGGACCAGAAGTATTTCAGAATTCAGTTTTTCAGAGTCCCAAAAGGTAATCAGTGTATACTATATGTAACAGCCCCAGTGGAGCCTAGGGTAGCACCCCATAATCAAATACATTAATTTTTATGTAGCATAATATTAATATATGAATACTCACACTAAGATAAATTCAGACTGTAAATAGCCTTACACCAGTTCAGGTTAAGTTATAGCCCCAAATGAGTTTACAATGAATCAAAGATAAAAAAAAAAAAACCTTTTTATATTTGGAGCTTTATGTATTTCACAATTGCAGTTAAGGAATTTCGGTTTGATTTGTTTCTACAGGGAAATATATTTTGGGTTTTAACTAACTTAAGAGTAAACTTTTTAGACTACCTGTCATTTGTAAATTAGGGACTTCTGCAATTAAATGTGTGTTTTGTTTTATAAATTACTGTTATGTCTATTTTTTCATATTGAATAACTTCACAATATAATCAATGACATGTAAGATAAACTGAATTTTTTATAATGTACCTTATCACACAGTGTAATATTTGCCCATTTCCCCATTTAGTTCTTGGATGAAATTTCGTCTACCGAAACTAAAGAGTCCAGTGGTACGAGTGAGCCTGTGCACCTGAAAGAAGGGTAATTTAATGAAATTAGAAATGAAAATCCTGTTTCAGTATAGACATTAATTAAGTACAAAAAGCATGAGTCTGAGAGTGAGGAGATCTGGGTTTGTGTTCTGTGCTAGAACTGTCTAAGACATCCATCAGGTAAGTCATCCTCACTATCCTACAAACTTTATGTTAGAAAGACATGACTCCCTGGCCATACAGACCCAGAGTTAAAAAAGTTTTGCAATTATAGTAAGATTGTAGGTATTAGAGTGCTTTTAAAAAGTAATAGCACTATTCGGTCTTAAAGTTGAATGGCTATTATTGGAAGTTAAGAGAGGGAATCACTCATTTGGCCCTTTTTTGTTCTATGCACAAATAAGAATATGAAATTAAAACTTTATTCCCTTGATATGACCAAAAGAAATGCAAGAGTCACAGATGGCAAAGGTATTTTCACATATTTAATATAATCTTACATAACTATTCGCATCGTTTAAAATCAAAAGGCAATTCTTTGTTTTGGATTAACTGTGTTAATTTTTGTAGCTAAATGTTTACATCTGTTACTTTGACAGTGAGATGTATAAAAGAGCTCAGGGAAGAACTCGGATTGGAAAAAAGAATTTCAAGAAACGATGGTTCTGCTTAACAAGCAGAGAGCTCACCTATCACAAACAGCCAGGTAGTTGTGTTTATGCTTTATTGTGGGGTTTTTCCTGCTTCTTGGTGAAGATTTTTTTCTTTTTTTGCTGCTTAATGTGACTCCAGTGAATCCTTTCACTAATATCACTGTAGTTTATAGTTTCTCACAGTGATACATACACACTAAAAATGAAATAAACATATGACTAGTGACACCATGTAATAACATTTTTCTCACATTTCTTACCTTGCTAAAAATGGTGTTCCTTCAGTGTGCTCTGTTTCTAAAAATTCCTGGTAAGTCCCTGCTATTTTACAATCAGTATATAAGGAGCAACAGTTAAACTTCTTAGAACTTGGAAGTTTCTTTAACTCTTAGAGCCAAATTATTAAGATTCAATACCTAATAAATGAGAATATTTCCATGGTTTGCTGGAAAATATCAGCCAAAATTCCCAGTCATAATATAGATTGTGATCCCTATGTAATTATCAGATTCATTCTAGGCTGTTGGCCAACCTAACTCCCCAAGATGGAAGATTTAATAATTTGCCTCCTGAGAAAACTGTTGCCTTCACAAATGGGCCGTTAGGGTTATTAAGTATGAAATGTCCAATTTCCTTAAGTACTAACTTTGACAGTTGATATCTCTGA
>CAUYRT010060571.1:0-11033 GCA_963574885.1 Lepilemur ruficaudatus
GTAATTCTAACATTCTGGGAGGCCGAGACGGGAGGATAGCTCAAGGTCAGGAGTTCGAAACCAGCCTGAGCAAGAGCGAGACCCTGTCTCTACTAAAAATAGAAAGAAATTAATTGGCCAGCTAAAAATATATAGAAAAAATTAGCCGGGCACGGTGGCACATGCCTGTAGTCCCAGCTACTCAGGAGGCTGAGACAGAAGGATTGCTTGAGCCCAGGAGTTTGAGGTTGCTGTGAGCTAGGCTGATACCACGGCACTCTAGCCCGGGCAACAGAGTGAGACTCTGTCTCAAAATACAAAAAAAGAAAAAGAAAAAGCTGCTTCTGAGCAAAGGGCTTGTCAGTCCCACCTCATGCACAATGTGAATCTTCTAAGTGATCTGTTTCCTTTTTTTCTTTGGTTGCCAGGAAGCTCAGAGTGGAATTCCACTTTGTGCACTGTAGGGAGCGCTCTCTGTGTTCAGGCCTCTTCACCCGCCTTTACCTTCTCTGCACTTAATTCTCCACCTGTTTCATTTTACCCTTGCGTGTTACAGCCATTCCTGGTAGCGAGGCTTACATCGTCTTAGGGGAAAAGAGCATTTTACATTCCATTTAATCACACAGAAGAACACTGCCTGCTCTTCACTGGAGTTTATTCCCCAAGTCTCCCAGAGGCAGCAGGAGCCAAGGAAGGTGCTTCACTCTGCAGTTGGGGCAGCTTGGATGTGACCTTGAGGGCACCAGCTGGGGGGCCCATGTTGTGCGCTTGGCCTTGCACAAAGCTCCTAGTATGACGTAGTAGTCTTCAGAGCTCTCTAGGGGGCAGGTGGGGACCATCGCCCCAATGCCACCCATGGGAGGTGAGCCTCAGAGCACCCAGGGCCCCCCCTTGGAGTCAAGGTGCTTTAACCTGGTTCCTCCTGCTTGGCTTCCAGCTCAGGCTAGCGTCTCCCCCCCCAACTTCCCACCGTTGTTGACTTTCCCTTGCTGTCCTAAGACACTGTGCCGGTGGCTCATCATGGCACGGCCACCAAACGCAGGTTTGGAGTCAGACAGGCTGGCTTCAACTCCCAACCCCGCTGTGACCCAGGGCAGGGGGCTAACCTCTCTGAGCCTCAGATTATTTGCCTTAAAAGAGAAAATGTCCAGAGGCTCCCTGGGAATTCAGAAGGGCAGTAGTCCCCTGTTCCACACAGTGGCAACTACTATCATCTGCTGGGCTCAGTCAGGGCCCTAGATTCTCTAGGCCGGTTTCACCCATCCCCGCCCTAGCAGAAGGACAAGAGTTAGGTACATCACAGGCTCCCTGGGGCCAGGTCCCCCCAGGAGCCCCATGGAGACAACCATTTCCATATTAAACCACCAGTGCAAGGACTCATTCCCCACTGGCCCCGCCACGACCTCACACGCCTGCATCTGGAAACCGGAGTCAGAGTCCCGCCCTCGCCCTGCTCTGGGCGGAGCACAGCCCAGAGCTTTGTTGCACCAGGTTCCATCTCATGCAGCTCGTCCGTGTTCCGCATCTGCAGCCCTCCCTAGGCGCAGACCCTGCAAAGCTCCTGGGAGGAACTCGTTCCGAGAGCCGCCCACCTGCGCGCAGCGGGGACGGCGTTTGCAGGTTTCGTTTTATGCTCTTGGAACAATCTGGCAGAAGCTGCCGTCCGGCTGTGTTTAACTGCAGTGCGCCTTCCTGCGCCTTCCGCGGCGGGAGTGAGGGAGAGGGAACACAGTCTTGGCTTTTCCCCCCTTTATGCAAAAAACAACAAGAAAGCCCCTTGCGCACGCTGGCCTCAGAGGGGAACACACCCAGCGGCACGTTTAATTACATTAGTTTCTGTATCGCTAACATGGGCTAATTAGTCATGGATTACAAGTATTATTTCTCTTCCATAAACTTACAGAAAAATTCTCCCATGTGTCAGCAAGGAATCTGTGAAAAAGCTTCTTGCCTCGTGTGCTCTTGGGGAAAATAAATGGGCTCCCAACAGCCGAAACGCTGTCCCGCTAACATGCTTGGCTTTCTCACGTGCAGGCAGGGCTGGGTCCGCGGCGCCTCGGGTAGCGGGACGGACCGGAGCCCAACCTCACACCGTACGCAGGACTTAACTCAGAAACGGATCAGGACCTCAACGTTAGAGCTGAAACTGCAAAACGCTTAGAGGAAAACGTCAGAGTAGACCGGTTTCGTAGACGGGTCGCCACTAACACAAGCAACTGAGTTAAATGAATGAAACCTCAACGTGAAAACTTTTATGCTTCAAGGACACGACCTAAAAAGTGAAGAGACAATCACAGAACGGGAAAAGTACTTACAACTCGTGTACCTGACACCAAAACGCCAACAAGGACTTCCCAGGCCCCACGACCCAGGGAAGAGCCCCCAGACCCTGGGCTGAGGGAGGTGACGGGAATGTGAGCCCCACGTGGACGCCGCACACACCAGGAAGCAGAGGTGACGCCCAGTGGTGCAGGGGCCTGCTGGGGTCGTCCTCTGACAGCCAGATGCATGTGCCGGCACTCGTCCGCCTGGGTGTGCGACTCTCCCAGGATACTCCGACCACCCTCGGATGGGATCCTTGCCTCCTCGAAAGACTTTAGAGAGGCGACGGCCCTGGAGGAGTCTGGAGGCGGGGAAAGCACCACAGTGTGAAACTCTGGTTTAGAAACAAAGCCAAGGCCCGATAAGCTGCTTCCTGCAGGCAGAGACCTCTTCGGACAAGACCCCACTGCTCAACACGGAGCTGCCCGAAGAGACGAGGGGGTACAGCCAACCCGGGCCTGAGAGGACACACGGAGGAGGGGCTGGTGGCAGGATGGTGGGCAGAGCTGGCAGTGCCGCTGGCATCTCCTCCAGTGGGAACATGGGGCCAGTCCTTTAAGCCGACCAGCAGGACTCAGCCTCATTGGCCACCTGCTCCGTGTCCAGGACCAGGCGAGACAGGAGCCCACTCGACTCGAGGGACCACAGCCACACCCCATCACCGACACATGTTGCTGCAGAGGGGGTCTGAGCCATCAAGGGGGACGCGCCATGTGTGAGGTGGGTTTATAAAAACTCCCTGACACTCATTTTTGGGAACGGCCCGTTAAGCTGTAACAAGACCCAGGTGTAGTGAGTGGACTCCGCGCCCACCCAAGGACCTCGGTGGGGCCTGCTGTGGGAGCCCAGCCACTGTCCGGCAGTCCCGGCAGGGCTCACAGGAGACGGCTGCAAGGGTGCAATGCCGGGGACAAGTCTGGCCTCTGAGACCCCACGAGACTCCAGTGGCCCTGTGTGCTGCCTCCCGGCCCAAGGAGAGCCCAGGGACAAAAGCACCGTTTTCAAAGCAGGCCCGGCCCGGCCACGGCCATGGCCACGCAGGTTCAAGGACCTCAATACCCCAGTGATTTCTTCTTCCCCTGCTCGCCGAACTCCCAGAAGCCTCTGCGGCAGGTTTAAGTCCTACCCTCCTTTGACAGACCAGGAAGCAGAAGCTCAGAGAGCTCAACACACCTGCACAAACACACAGTAGGCCAACACCGTGGAGTCACCCACTCTACTGCCTTATGTTCGCGGCCAGGAATATTCCTGGGGTTCCACGGCCTTTCCAGGAGGCTGGTAGGGGAAATCGAGAAACTCTGTCAGGTTCGTGAAGCGAGCCACAAGGACCAAGGGTGGTGCCAGGTCCAGCCTCTGTCTGAGTTTGGACGGGGGTCCGGAGGACACAACCAAGCCACAGATACTTCAGGGCAGTATTCGGGAGGAGCAATCGTTCCTACTCTGTGAAAAGGGCAGAGGTGGCAGCAAGGATCTGGAATGATAAGATCAACGTGGCAAGGTCACAACAAGAGGTAGGCATTGTGGACGCACCATGAGTCCCGGGACAGTCCCCCCAGGCGACCGCCAAGGGAGAGCCCCGAACTCGGAGAATCCTGGACGAAGAGCCACGTTCGGACTCAAGCCTGAACCGCCACTGATCAAGCACAAAAGCAAAGTGGAGGCCGGTAGCTCTGACCACAACTGGACATTTTAGGTGATTTGCTGGGAACAGCTGAGCTGCCAGCACCTTGCAACTCTTTGGCTTCTCCTTGATTTGGAAGAGAGGTTCTAGCTCTGCTGGGCCGGAAGGGAGGGGAGAGTCCAGGCTATGTGGCCCTGGAACAGTCCCCTTCCTGCTCCGTGATGCTTGAATTTTTGGACTATGTAAGTACATGTCACTCTGCAAGAAAAGAGGTGCCACAGGGAGTCTCAAAGCAGCAGCCAGGACCTTAACTGCCCTTGCACACGACAGCTCACATGCCCCGGCTTCCGTGTGCCCCATGCCGGCTGGGCAGCGTCCTCTCCCTCGGCCCCGACCCCGTCACGCATCCCTGATGGCACACACGTGCTCCTCAGGCACAGCAGTGGCGGGCCTACCCTGCTGCTCTGGGCCCCCATCCCAATCCTAGTCACACAGCACAGTAACTGTCCTTTTACGAATAACCCTTCCAAGCCCCAGACAGGAGAGCACCTGAACACGAGGCTTGGGTCTTGCCCACCTGTGAGCCCCGAGCATTTGACCACGGGCCTGGCCACGGCAGGGGACTGCTCAGCATCGGAGGAAGGAATGAACACAGAACAAGCCCCCAGGCTCACGCCGTGCCTGCCGGGGGCAGCCCAGCAGGTTTCTCCGCTTCCCTTATGACTCTCTTCTCTCTTCGGGTAGATGGAAGGAAGCTCACACAGGAAGGCCTGGGTCAGCACTCGGGGTCACGGCCCCAGACCCCACCCCTCAGGCTGGCTCTGCTTGGCTCTGGGGGTCTTTGGGGTCTCACAGAGTCCATCTCCAGCCTCCCTCCAGCCTGATGGTTTTAGGGTCAGGATCCCCAAGACCCGTGAGTCCTCCAGGGACACTCGAGGACTCGCCGCACGGCATGTGGGCTGGAAGGGAGCGATCCTCTATTCCGGCTTCTGCCCAGACCAGGTCTTCGTACCTACAGCTGTTGGGAACCATGCCACATCCAACAAAGCCAAGTAAGTGCCCACCTCTGCTGACAGATAACTGGCACAGCCACCAAGCTCCCTGACAGCCCCTCCGTTAAATGAACCACGGACTCCTCCTCCCATCTTCAGGAGACCCACATGTGTGGGTCACACGTGTGCCTCATTAATCCGACTGCATCAGGAAAAATGGCTGGAAGAAAGTGGAGAAGGCTCAGGAGGAGAGAGCAGCGGGACTGCATCTCTCACGCCTGCGACTCCGGGCACTGGGCCTGCTCCTCGGCAGAGCCCTCCGCCGGCTCCATGCCTGGCTGTATTTCGGGAGACAAAGACATGAAAATGGCCGCAGTGCTGTTTACCCGCTGCTCCCTGCTGCACGCGGTATGGGGAGGGCTCAGGCGACAGCAGGTCGCCTGGGGATGGCTGGCGCACAGCCACCGCTGGGAGGCTCTGGGGCTCCTGCCACTGCCCGAGGCCGGCCTGAGAGCGGCAGCAGCACCACTCGCCCTGCGGCCCCTGCCTCGCCTTGTTCCCCTGACCGCCCGGCCAGCCGGCTGCACCGGGCTCAGCAAAGGGGGACCTACTGTTTACATGCACAGAACTAACCGAGATGAGACAGGCAGTTCATGGACCAAAAACAGCCAACATGGTAAAATACCCAAAGCACATGAATATAAAAGTAGATACTTCAACAAAAAAACCCCACTGTAAACACTCCAACATCGTCTCTCCAAAGGGGGAGAGGAGAGTCCACCCGTAGGCATGCCCTGTCCTTCCAGATCGGGTGCAAACACTCGAGTCAGGCGAAACCAAAACAAAGATTTATTTGTGCCGGTCGTGCCGCAAACCAGCGACGCGGCTGCATTTCCAGCTGGCCGCCTCCTGCTCAGAGGTGAGACGGGACTGCCCAGCCCAGCGTCAGGTTTCTGGTGGTTTCCTCAAACGTAAACATTATCCTCTATAGACCATCTCGTTTTCCTCTGGCTCCAACACATCCAAATCTGGCAGATGATTCTACGAAACCTGCCACACAAAATGCCGTTTACGCAGCTCAAGAGCTGCTGCGGAAGCCAAGCCCCGACCGAAGGGTGGAGGGGACACCGCCCCATGGAAAGTGGGGTCAGGAATGACAGTGCACACCGCGGCTAGGGGACACATCTCTGACACAGAAATTTAGCTGCTGGCCAGCTTCTGACTGTAGACTTCCCTGGTGCTGGCCGGCTGCCACGCAAATGAAATAAAAATCAGTATCCCTGGGTCTGCAAAACATCGTGTGAACAACCGTACTCCCAGCACCTTATATAACACGCCTCACTCCACACCCAACACGGATGTTTTTGTTAGAAGGCAGTGTAAAATAAACAGAAATTTAAAAAAAGAAAATAAGGCGATTTCACAGGTCCTTCCTTCAGCAAAACCTTTCTGCGACTTCAACGGGGAGATAATCTTTCTGTGATTATGACCAAACCCTCCGGTTACTTAGCAACACATAATTAAGGAATATGTTTTCAGATCCGCTTTGCAAGCCTGGCCATTATCAGATGAAATTACTGGAGCAACAAATGTCATCGCCATGCAAATTAGTTGGTTGCAACGACAGAATGTTTGCCTGAGAGAGCAGGCACAGGCCCTCAGAAAAATTATCAGATGTCCCTCCTGTCGCACGTTGATTTAAAAAAGTCAGATAAATGATAAAATCACACTAAAAAAAATCCACGAAACAAAACCAGAATCTACAGTAAGGGGGAAAAAAACACCCAGAAAAACCCAGCCGGTTACTCAGTCTCCCTTTGGAAATAAAAAGTAAAATGCCCGGAGGTGCAATCTGACAGGCAAAATCAGACGCCAGGTCGTCTTGCTGCACCAACGTCACAGACGCTTATGGCTACGTCTGAGGGGTCGCAGGAGCTGGCTCCTAAGTCTCCACCATGGCTGCTTCCAGGGTATTTTACAAAAAGGTATTTCTTATTTTTTGCCCCTATAATGCTAGCTATTTAAGAAAAAAATTCATTTAAAAAGGATCCCATCTTCTAAGTCATTTTAGGGAGGCAAGGAGGAAGAAAGGAAGTATGTTTCAAAGGAGGAAAACTGACCTACGTCTTATAATTTCCACTCAAGATTCCAGAGCTAAAATAAAAATCCTAAAGGGCATTCGGAGGACGTCCACGACGTCCAGAGAAACACACGCCGTTGATTACCTCCAGCGCGTGTCTGGAAGGAAGACCACCACCGAGCACCGTTCTCCCTTTCCTCGTTTGGAAACATGCTCTTCCCTACCAGCAAGCGGAATTCCCAACTGTATTTTCCAATATGAGAGACTGAATCTGTTTTTGAAACAGGGAGTTCTAGGGGATTTCAACATCTTGCTTTGTTTAACCCACAAGTATGCAAACACACACATTTTCATCTCCACGGTGGTTAATCACTGCCTCCGATACCGTGTGCAGGAACCCGCAAGAGGTATGTTAGCACACTATCATGCCCTTCCAATGCACAATTTACGCTAATTTGATAAAATATTCCTGTCTTCTCCAAAGCCACCCGGTGTGAACTAGAGAAAATGCCACCCCTCCTGAGCCGAAGGCCGCAGTCTGCTCTGAATGACTTCCGAGTGTGTACAGAAAACACGGTTTTGCGTGTTACCACTGTACAGGGAAACCCGCAAATCAACTTAGGCCCAGCTGGAGAATGGGAAGGCGATGCTGCCCGGTGGGTCAGCCTCCTCCTAATGCAAATCGTTTTAACCTCAGAGAACCCACGTGAACCGGCCACAGCTTTGTGGCCCTGTTTGGCAGGGAATGTACACGTGTGTGCGCGGGCACATGTGTCTCTTAAGGCTCAGTCAGTTGGGACCTGCCATCCTGTGCTCCACCCTCCCCCTCCCCCACCTCACCCTTGGGATCCCAGCCAGGGCAGGCGGGGAGGGTGCATTATTACTCTGTTCCGGTGCCAGCATGGTGGATACGATGATGGGAGCGCCCGTCCGCCGGGCCACCTTCTGGTACGGGGAGTGAGGCGTGTGGAGGCTCTGGCTGGCCGGAGGCAGGCTGGACGGCTCCAGGGGGACGCCAGGCTTCCGCAGGAGCTGGGGGCTGCCGTGAGGGCTAGGCAGCGGGGAGGCGGCCATGCTGCGCTCCCGCTTCAGCAGTTCCATGGGCACCGTGTACGCCGTGGAGTAGGCTGTTCTGGGGCCTGGGTGAAGGGGGCTCGAGGGGCCTGGGTTAGTCAAGGCCACCCCGGCCTGTGGGGAGCACGTGGGGCCCAGCCGTGCTGTCGGGGCACAAGGGGTAGGAGAGCTGTACCCAGAGTTGGAGGGGAAGTGGGGGGCTTGTGCACCCAACCCTGGGGCAGAGTAGGTGGCCGCCGTCTCCAGGAGGTGCTGGGATGGCGCACTGGAGGGCCGGCGAGCTAGGTCTCCAGCTCGGGGGGACGCTGCCTGCAGGGGACCCGAGGGCTGGGGCTGCAGGGCTGTGGCGCCCAGGGGAGCGAAGTCACTGTGGAGAAGCTCGCTCCGGTGGCTGAAGCTGCTGGACCTCGTCCGGGGCGGGGGGCCCACCCGGTCCTGCCTCCGCAGCTGCATCTCGGTCCTGCAGCTGCTGGCCAGGCGGCTGAGGACGCGGGCCTGGCCCAGGTTGGGGGCAACAGACTTGATGTCCGTGTCCTCCAGGGTGGCCAGAACGGCTGGGGAGTCAAAGCCTTGCTGAAGGAGGGCCGCCAGCGTGGCCTCTGCCACCCCCTCGGCTCGCAGGAAGGCCAGGAACTCAACAGACACACTCCTCTTGCCCCCAGGACCCTGGAACGCAGACAGGTCAGCATCGTAAATCTCGTAAGCCATCTTGGAGTGGACGCTGTCCTGGGCAGGCCGGTAGCCTCGATTCAGGGCACCTGGGGCCACCCCCGTGCTGCCCTCCGAGGCAGCAGCTGAGCCTGGGTCCACCACCAGGCATGTCGGGGCCACCTGTCTGGCAGGGGCAGAATCCACTGGCCTTTCGCCGATGTCATTGTAGACCTGGTTGGTGGGGTAGGCAGGTGCCTCGGCCCCATACCTGGTGTCGGCCAGTTCTCGTCCATACCGCCCAGGAGATGGGGCCCTGCTCTGTGTCCGCTGTCCCTGAGAGATCATTTTACCTCCAGGATCCCGGTATAGGTGACCAGCGTCCTGCAGAGGAGGTACCCGGCCTTGCATTTGATCCCATGGCATTCGGTTGCCAAGTACTGCGTAGTTGGGCACCGGCCGGCTGACTCCTGGGTCCCGATAGAAGACAGACTCTTTGGGTACCCTGGCTCCGGACGGGTCGCCATAGTAATCCCGTGGCAGCATGGGGCTGCGACCAGACATCACTGCCTGTCTGCTGTCGTAGAAGGTGAAGTCGGGAGTGGACCCCTTCCTTGCAGCCACCGAGTTATAAACAGCTTCCCGGTACAGGTAGGGCTCAGGGGCCCCGGACAGGGCAGCGTCCTGCGGTCGGTGGTTTGGCAGCTCACACCAAGTCCCCTCTCCTGCGCCATACGTCAGAGAGCTTCTCCTCCCCAGAGGCTGCAGGGACTCGGCGTTCTCCCAGGAGCCCTCGTACCACCCGGCAGCATCCCAGCTCTGAGAACGACCGATATTTATATGCCTGCTGGGAACTGGCATTGGGGAAAAAAATGACTGCAGATGAGGCAGGAGAAGGCTTCTCTATAAATCTTCAATTACATCCATCAAAAACAGACCTGGCTGTGTGCTAACCCTTCCGAGACGGCAGGGACAACCAACTGGGGGTTTCCTGTTTCAAAGCATGGCCTAAATTATTAATCCTCTGAAACTCTAGTACACAAAACGCAAGACTCACGGTAACTCTGCCTCACTCCCCAACGGCAGCCGAGAGGTCTGCTCTTTAAGCTCAGTTCCAGGGAGGAGGCTGCACCCGGCCTGCTGGGCCCCCTTCCCGGCTGCTGTGCTCACATGGACCTGGGCTCTCTCAGCGTGCGGATTAGGAGCTAAATAAAACCCCTAAAGCTTCTGTTCCATGTGACATCTCGTTAGACTGATGAAGCCGGCTGCTTGCTCCACGCAGACTTCCCAGCATGCAGCCGGGAATTATTTTCACACTGAAGCTTTGGCTCATACTCTCTCCTCCTCACCAGGGTACTTTCAGGATGAATACTGCCTCCCCCTCTGGAAGGGATGCCCCCAGCCCCACCACCGACCGCATGAAAGTAACAGAAGCAAAATAAGACCGCTTCGATGTCAGATCAGTCTTAATCCACCTTGATGAAATGTTAATCCATTGCACACAGCTAAAACAAATTAAACGTGGATAAATAAAGTCCCATGCACATTTCTATAGAACCTGAACAACGGCCCAGGTCTAAAACCTGATGCTTTGACAGCACTGGAATCTGCTTAGAGATGACTCTTTGGTTGCAAATCAAATGGGTTCCTGGCTCAAGAGCAAATGCATTAACTTATTGCTGTAAAACGCAAATCCTCTCATACTGCCAGGGGGAAATAAACAGGCGTGTGTAATCTGGCATTTATCGTTTCCAGACTGCAGCAGCGGTCACGGGAAAAGGAGGACCGGCAACTCAAACCTAACATTAGAAAGCAAACAGAAGCTGCTGCGTCTGATCATCTCATCTTCCTTTAGGTATGATCCAAAGGAAGCACGATTCCAGCAGGCTTAGATCTTGAAGACGATTCACGCGGATTAACAGTTCGGAGTCCCCCAGGGACTGCAGGTGCCATAACGCAAAGAACCGCAGTGGCTGAGACAAAGGAACGCCCCAAGTACTAAGACGTTTCCTAAACGTGTAACAGCCCCAGGGAAGCAACACCCTGGACTAACGCGGTAGGCTCTTTTCCTGCAACGGTAGGACTGCCACAAAGAATTCACAATAAAAATAAAAGCTAGTAATCAGGAAGCCACAAAGGCTGTGTACACTGAAAACATTTAACAATCAGATCTGGGCCGGGCGCGGTGGCTCACGCCTGTAATCCTAGCACTCTGGGAGGCCGAGGCGGGCGGATCACTCAAGGTCAGGAGTTCGAAACCAGCCTGAGCAAGAGCGAGACCCCGTCTCTACTAATAATAGAAAGAAATTAATTGGCC
>CAUYRT010060574.1:0-107081 GCA_963574885.1 Lepilemur ruficaudatus
TAAAAGTAGAACTACTATTTGATTCAGCAATCCCATTACGGGGTATCTACCCCAAAGAACAGAAGACATTCTATAAAAAAGACACCTGCTTATAGCAACACAATTCATAATTGCAAAGATGTGGAAACAACCCAAGTGTTCATCAATACATGACTGGATTAATAAAATGTGATATATGTATAACATGAAGTTCTACTCAGCCACAAAAAACAATGGTGATCTAGCACCTCTTGTATTATCCTAGACAGAGCTGGAGCCCATTTTACTAACTGAAGTATCCCTAGAATGGAAAAACAAGCACTACATGTACTCACTATCAAACTGCTATTAAGTTATCAAAATTTAACTGCACATATAGTAATAACATTAATCGGGCGTTGCGCAGATGGGAGGGGGGAAGACGGGATGCGCATATACATACCTAAGGGGTGCAGTGTGCTCCATCTGGGGGATGGACACATGTGAAGCTCTGACTCAGGTGGGGCAAAGGCAATATATGTAACCTAAACATTTTTACCCCCTAATATGCTGAAATAAAAAAATTAATTATTTTTTTAAAAAGAATCATTTGATAGTTGCCCTACTGACTTTTTGTTTGTTATTTTTGCAACCAAATATAATCTTTCTGCTAAATAGGTTGTGTCCAGAATATTTTTTCTTAGTACTCCATTCCCTATTTTTTGCAAGAATATTTTCATTGTCCTGTTAAATCTATTATTACAATTATTATAATCTTGGTCAGGCATGTAATCACAGCACTTTGGGTAGCCTGAGGCCAGAGGGTTACTTGAGGCCTGAAGTTCAAGACAAGCCTGGGCAACATAGCCAGACTTCATTTCTACAAAAAAATAGACAAACTATCCAGTCCTGGTGGTGCACACCTGTATTCCCAGCTACTCAGGAGGCTGACATAGGAGGATCATTTAAGCCTAGGAGTTTGAGGTTTCAATGAGCAATGATTGGACAACAGAGTGGGACCCTGTCATAAAAAATAATAATAATATAATATTTCCTATCATAAAATTTAGTTTGTGGTCACTATAGAAAATAAAAATAATTAGAGGGGAAAAAGAAATACAGAATTCTTTAGTCAGATACAATCGTATCTTTTTTTATTATTTTTTTTATTTATTATTATGGGGGTACAAATGTTTAGGTTACATATACATTTGCCTCACCTGAGTCAGAGCTTCAAGTGCAGATACAATCATATCTTAACATGATATAGCATATTCCTTATTAGTTTTTGCTATGTGTATTTGCCATAATGTGATAAAGTAGTATGTAAAATTGAATTTATTGTTCATTGATTCACTTTATGCAAAAATAGTTTCTATTTAAATTACCCTGTTATTCTACAGCTTGCAAACGTGTTTATATGCATAGCTTCCATTTCAAACCCCTGTACCATATATGCTGTCTTTTACTATTGCTTTCCTGAATTGAAATAGGATATTCTTTTTCTACTTGCTTAGTTCTCTGACATTCAAATAGAAGGGATTCATAAAAAACAAAATTATAATACACAAGTCTATACAAACTAAATGCAAAATACTATACAAAAAAAAATGCAAAACCATACGGACTGTTACCAGGGAATTTTCCTGGGTTGGACCTGCCTAAAGCACATTGATTACTGGGACTCTTCGGTAAGATGTAATGTACCACTGAGGACTCTTAACTTCCCTAGCCCACACTTCACCCACAACCACAAATATTTCCTGTCAAATTGTTGTTATTTCCATCTAGTAACCGATTCCATAAGATTTTTAGTCCGAGTGTTGATAGTCTTTGGCTGTTTTGTATAGATTATAGCCATCATGTTAGAAGACATATCTGCCCAGCTTCTGGGTTGAATTTCTGATTGCACTCAAATTCTGAGTCACAGAGAAGACTTTCAAGAAAAAGAGTTCTTTATTTAAAGAGGCATAAGCCATGCCTTTTTAAAAGATCAGACTCCTCAGTCTTGTAATTAATAGAACTTCCTCCTAGATTATGGCAATCAACTGATTTCAAATCCTAGTTTATGGCGTGTTGAGGAATTTGGTCTTATTCTGTATCTTAAAATTTTAGTTAGATATTGGAAGGATTTGTTTGAGTGAAGCCAATTCAGTAATCTTTTAAGAAGAAAATAGTCATATTATTTTTTTCTTTATTTATTTAGGTTCCATTTGGTTTAGATTTCTCTTAAAAATGTAATCATAATAACTTTTATGCACATTTTTAAAAATTGACAAAAGGCCCATATAAAAAAGAGGAGTTCCTGACTCATGTCTTTTCAGGCCCACAAACCACTCTCCACAGGCAGTAACTTTCAACTATTGAAGTTAGTTTTTGGAGTATTCATCTCAATTTTTATAAACTAATACTTTTCCTTAATATATTAATTAAGGATAAAATTTGGTAATTTTATCAAATTATGTATTAATAGTTTATCTGTTGAGCATTTAACCATCCCAGTCTTTTCACACTCTCTTTACTCTAATAAATAGCATTTACACTATTATGATGATTATTTAAATACTGTTCAGAGCAAAGTAGCAGTCTATGATTATTCTTTATTTTACATTTCCTTATTTTTCCTCCATTTACTGCTTTTCTTTAGTTTTTTGTTTCTTTGTTTTACTTTTGTGGCTCCTAGTTATAATGATAGACCCAATGAAGCATAGCTCTCTTTGTCCACATTCTTTGCAATGTGATTTACTTTCCTATTCTTCCCACTAGAAGGCTGAGTCAATTTCACTACCTCATTAATCTGGACTAGACTTAGACTAGTTATGACCAACAGAATATGAAAGGCAACTATGTTGTTTCACTTTCTAGGTAAGTCTCTGACCAATACAACACAGTGGAAGGAATCCACTAAAAATCCAAAGATAGGGGACACAGATCCCACCACTTGAAAAGGGATGTGTCAAAGAACTGCCAAGGGACTGCCAGTCTCTTATGGTCTGGGCTTAAAAATGGGCCTGACGTTACTTCCACTGTGTTATATTGTTGTGACCAATAGTATAGAGCGGTAGTAATCTTCCCCAAGATCCAATGGTAGGGAACAGAGTACAGTGGAAATAATCCCCACACCAGAACCAAAGTTAGGAGACAGAGATCCCACCTCTTAGACAGGAGGTGTGTCAAAGAACTGCCAAGAGACTGCCAAGAGTAGGGAGGGGAAGGGTAGGAAAGGGAAGGGAAATAAGAGTAGCTCTGATCAATAGAATACAGGTCTATTCTGCATTCTCTGACCAAAGCTGCTCTGACCAATTGAATATAGTGAAAGTAATCCCCCACCAGATCCAAATGTAGGGGACATAGATCCCACATCTTGACCGGAGGTGTGTCAAAGCACCGCCAACGGCCTGCCAGTCTTTCACGGTCTGGGCTTAGATACATTCTCAACATTACTTGCACAGTAATGTAACTGAGTTTAGAAATGGGCTCAGCATTACTTACACTATACTCTATTGGTGAAAGCATACTGCACCTCCCTCCCCCACCACCAGATCCAAAGGTAGGGGAAATAGATCCCACCAGTTGACAGGAGGTGCGTAAAAGAACTTTCAAAGGACTGCCAGTTACTCAAAGAATGGCCAAGAGACTGCCATTGTCCTAAGGTCTGGGCTTAGGCATGTTCTCAACATTACATACACTGTAATGTAACTGGGCTTAGAAATGGGCTCAACATTACTTCCATTGTATTGGTCAGAGCATACTGCTCTCCCTCTGACAGAACCAAAGGTAGGGGATAGAGATCCCACATGTTGACAGGAGGTATGTCAAAGAACTGTCAAGAGACTGCCAGTCAAATAAGTTCTAGGCTTAGAAATGGTATCCACATTACTGTCACTGTAATGTAACTGGGATTAGAAATCAGCTCAACATTCCTTTCACTGTATTCTATTGGTCAGAGCAATATATAGCAATTCTGAATATATAGCCATTCAAAATATATCAATTCTGAACAATAGAATGCAGTGGAAGGAATCCCCCACAGATCCAACAGTACGGGACAGAGTATGGTGGATGTAATCCCCCTGCCAGATCCAAAGGTAGGGGACAGAGATCCCACCTCTTGACAGGAGGTGTGTCTTGGACCTGCCAAGGGCCTTCCAGTCCCTTAAGGTCTGGGCTTAGAAAGTGACTCAACATTACTTCCCCTTTAATGTAACTGGGCTAAAAATGCACTCAGCATTACTTCCACTGCATTCTATTGTTCAGAGGTTGCTTTGCTCTAAAATAACTCTCTCACAGGACATTAACCTCTGAAACTTCGTCCTGAAATATCATATACCCATAAGATTTATTTACAACATAAAAGTGCATCTTTCAGTTTGTCATGCCCAATTTTTATCATTTCTTAATATAACCCAAGCTTTTTCCATGTCATAATTTTCAGAAGTAAAAGCCAGTCAGTCGCTGTTATAGTACAACCAAGAGTTATGTGTATGTTTGCAGGGTAAGGGGTAAAGAAAGATTGTTTTAGAAGTGTAAAGAGAATAAGTTTCCTGTTCTCTAAATAATTTGTATGTTTAAAGTGTATCACCCTAATACCTTAAATTCCTACATCTATATTCTGCCTTTTATTATGAAGATAACCTAATTAACTCCAATATATTTAACTGGCTAATATAATATTTCCAGATAAAAGTAAATCATATTTAATGTAACAGTGTTTGTAATAATTCATATTATGATGATATAAAAATAAGAATTAAAATCTCCTGAAGAGGAAAATCTAAATATATTAATTTAAAAAAATCCCATAAACAGAAGGATTACAATTATAGAAAAGGTTAAACTAATTTAAGTTATTCTAAATGCCTCCAATATTTCATAGTTTTTTTAACTATAGTAAAAAATACATAACAAAATTTTTCATCCTAACAATTTCTAAGTGCTCATTAGTGTTAAGTATAATTAACATTGTGGGGCAACTAATCTCCAGAACTTTTCCATTTGCAAAACTAAAACTCAATAGTCATTAAACAGCTATCCATTTCCTACTCCCCTCAGCCCCTAGAAACCACCATTCTACTTTCTGTTTATATGGGTTTGATTACTCTAGATACTTCATATAAGTGGAATCATGCAGTATTTGTCTTACTGTGACTAGCAATAGATGTTTTTATAAAATGCCTGCCTGTTACTTTAAAATAGAGTGCATTATCTAATTAAAATAAATATATAAATGAAGAAAAGCTTTTAAAGACCCAGTGAATGATTCTTTCCTACCCAAGATCTATTTCTCTCTGCTGTTTTTCAAAAGTTATCTCAAATTTAATTTAAGTAGTCTTTCCATTGCCAACCCCAGGGAAAACACAAGCCAACAATGACATTTTTATTTCTAATGATTGACTCAGTTACACAGGCAAAGGCCAATAATCACATGATATTGTCCTGTTAATCTTTACTGATACTGAGAAATGAGCATGTGAACTGTGTTTGCTAAATAGATTCTGGAAAAATTTATAATCCATAGTTGGAAGATAGGCTGTCTTTCTATCCCTCATGAGACTCAAAGAAAGAAACCAGCCACCTTAGTTGCTACTGGAAACTACATTATAACTGATCAAGACAGCCTTAATGTTATCCTCAACTTGACCAAACTTTAGACGGCTCTTGTCTGACTGTAGGCCTTGAATTCCCTTTTCTTATAAGGTTTCCTTTAGAAAACTTACAATTATAAGTCCTTTCTCTGCCCTTTAAGGTATAAATCTATGTATAAGACTCTTGCCAGTTTTACAACCAGTGCCATCTTTCTCAAGAGCCTATGAATCAGCTCTTTGAAATGTAATCATCAAGGGAGATAATATCCCTCTCCCCAGTATCCATGGGAGAGGAGAAGCCTAACTTTTCCCATTCCCTTGCTCCAAGTTATAAAACTCCCTCTTGTCATGAAGATACAAGTAACTTAATTTTCCTCTGGGCAAAACCAGATAGAAAACACAGATGGCCTATGGATACACTTCACCTTGGCTTTTAAAAATCCTCCTGCCTTTTGCTTCACCATAGTTAAGTTTGCACTCAAATCTGGTCTCTCTCTCCTATTGCAATAGCTTTACATTAAGTCTTTTCTTGCCTGCTTACCCTTGACTAGTGCACTTTTAGCTCTGACATAACCAGGAGGGCCATCAGCCTGGAGATAAAGGTTCTGATGTGAACAGGAGGGTACAGATAAGAAAATCAAAGAGGAATGAAACCAGAGCCCTAATCATGGCCATGTCTAGAAGCCACCTTATCTTTAGGACTCCTATTATGTAAGACAATAAATGTCATAAATGTGTAAGTCAGTTTGATTGAGGGTTTTATGGACATAACTCATGAATTCATGATAATCTTATATTTTAAGATTCTTTCATAAATATCAAATTATCATTGACCCATAATAAATAACTAACACTAGAAGTTGAAGTAATTCTTACTTAACTATTAAATTTAGATTGGCGCAAGATTAAAGCTATAACAATTATATTAAGAATTTATTTTTTCCAGTAAATGTAGTATATATGAGTCTTTACATACATCCAAAATGAAAGGATCTAAATTAATAGAGTTTAAATATCTTGATTTTATTGTACTTAACGTGTTTAGGACAATGTCTATAGCCTGTCATCACCAAAAGATGTGAATTGATTGAATGGCCATTATTAGGCTAAATCCCCCTAATATACAGCAATTTTGTTTAAACCATATTTAAAGCAAAACATGATTCAAAAATAAAACTTGTAGTCCTTCCTTTTCTGAGAAATTATATGTCTACTTTTAGATGACTATCAGCACCATTTTATATGTATTGAATAGGTATGTTAGCTGTCTCTTTCATAAACAGAAAACGATTAAAAATTAGAAGTCATAATAGAATCCAGACTCATTTGCTCCTATTTTTTCTTTCAGTGGCAAGGAATCAGGATATAATACAGAATCACACAGACAAACACACAAAATGAACTAGTGCCTATGCAAAGTATTTATGCAAAACTGTCAGCTTCAGGGGGATCAATAGCAAACTGTTAACTTGCTACACACTGGACTGAAAAAAAGTCAGCAGGAAGCTTGGCAATAAAGAAACAGAAAATTCTCTGAATACACATACCTCATCTTCTGCTAGCAACAGGGTGGAGTTGCTGCCTGCAGCCCATTGGCTCTGTGTAGTCAATTTGGATGAAACAAAATAATATTGGCGAATCCTGCCCCTGTGTACTGAGAAATACCTGGCAAAGCATAGCCCTTTATCTCAGGTATTGTGTTCCACTGCAGGTGATAGAATCTTCCTTGAGAGAATCTAACTTCCGAAAGAAGCTGGTGGGGGTAGGGATGGGGAGTGAACTGCCAGCTCTTGAGCCATAATACAAAGTCAACAAGAGCTTATTTTCACAACTTTTAAATATTTATGAATCCTCAATAGTTGCAGGCAATAGGGAAACTAAGCTGGCCAAGAGAGGAATGCTGTTCCTGTGTTAATATGATAAGAAATGATATGAAAGACTTATGGTATTAAACATTTCATCTGTATCCTATTAGCACTGTATCATAGACCTAACTTTTTCCTAGCACAATAGAGAAATTATTACTATGTTAAGACTTTCCTCCTTAGAAATAATTGGCAAAAAGACCAATGGGATAGGAGATAGTACATTGTGACCCCAACATTTTTTCTTTAAAAAATAATATATCTTTAAAACTCTTTCCCAAGTAAAAGTGTTTCTGAAAACATTTGGTTTATGATGTCTTCTGTAAATACAATAGCCATTTTGTAGATAATTTGTATTACTTCTTAATCTTCTACAAATCATTATCTATGAGCGGAAATGCAGGTGCATATGCATATGGATAAATTTGGGGTGCTTGTGTGTGTGTATTTATATGACTGTGTATGTGTGTGAAGGTGTGTATAGAGTGTGAGTGTGGAAATACGTGTATGTGTGCTTATCCAACAGGCAGTAACCATAAAATTAGAGCTGGAAGGGGACTATAAAACCATCTAAGATGCCAACCTTCAAATTTTCTGAATGACTTGTGAAGAAATACACATGTCTATAAGAACAAATGTTAAAATAAAAAATTATTATTAAATCAACATTTAGTATCTATAAGCAAAATTGTCTAAAATATTTCTTCCATAAAATGGCTCAGTTACCTCCTTTGAACATATAGAATAAAATGAATTAATTTATCTATTTAGTTATTTCATTTTAGAAGAAAATAAAATATGTTTATTCAGAATTTAAAGACATAGATGAGGTTTTAGATATGTCTTCTGTATGAAGAAAGACTTTATCAAAGACACTGATTTCATGTAATTACCAAATGAATACCTTAGTTATGATTATAGTAGTTACTGCTCTCCATTAGGTTTTGTCTACTTTTTGACTAAATTGAAGGCATATTTTGGCATCATTTTTATGTTTTTACTTTCATTGTCAATCTTGGAACCTTTCAGTAGTAGACACAGGAAATGTTTGATGAATGAATCAATAACTGATCATCAAAAACTAAACTGGATGATATAATCTCCTAAAACTGAAATCTAAGTAAGTTTAACCTTTACTCAGTTTGCCCGGACATTTTTGTTCATATATATTGGTAAGATGATCTATTAGATTTTTAAGTAAAATAATTCTGGGTTTATAGTTGATTTTAAAAGGTTAAATATTTGATTTTAAATGAAAAAAATATGAAGATAGCTTAGATACTCAACTTTTCTGCTTTCTTAAGAGGGGAATCTTAGGTTTTTAGATCATCAAAACATGAACTTAGATGATTTCCCTAGTCTTCAATGCTTTGCATTATTAAATGAACTTCATTCAATATTGTTTACATTGCACATTTTCATAATTTTTTATCTGAAAAATGTTTTATGTTATTTCTATGTAAATCAAGTTCCCACTTAGGCAGTGAGAAATGGAAAGAGCAAGAGCAGTGAAAAGAAAATAACTTGCCTTCCTGGGTGGAAGGAAGAAAAAAGAAGGAAAGAAAGAGAGAGAGAGAAGGAGTTAAGGTGGGAGGGTGGAAAAGAGAGAAAGGGTGAGAAGGAGGGAAAAGCTCTGATACACACAAACACGCACACAATTAGGCCATAAACATCTGGGATGACCTAGGATTGAAAATTTTCCTCCATAGCCACTTTCACACACCCCCAGGATGGGTACGAGATTTTCTTTCTTTCTTTCTTTCTTTTTTTTTAATTTCCAAACATCGGAGATTAATGTTGGGTTAAAAACAATGGAAAAGTTAACAAGATCCAAATTCAAGAACAACCTGTTTTAGACAGTCAAATCTAAATTCTGAACAACAGGAAAGGATTTCAGGGATTTCTAGTCCAACTATCCTATTATACAAATGAATAAACTAAGTCTTGGGACACCAAGTGACTTGCCCATAGTCACACTGCCAGTCAGTGGCAGAGGCAGTGGACCTTATCTCAGATATCCTGAAAGTTGGTCTGACTTCACATCCATTGCAAGATTCCCAGTACTTGTTAAACAAAGAGGTTGAGAAAAAGAAAAGAAAGAAAAAGCAAATTATCAGGGGGATCACACAAATCTAATCTTTTACAAGTATTTCGACTTTCTCAGATCACTCCTCCTTTAAGACACTGCTCCATAAACTTTTTCATCTTTAGTTTATCTCTCTGATCTATAAACATCTTTCCTTCTTTAATCCTCATTGTCCCATCCAACTGTATCCTTAATGCAGCTCTTTTAACTGTCAAACATGTAGAAATGTAATCAGTATTCATTATCTCTAGTAGCATATTTCTCATCTCAGTATATTGCAATCTGGTTTTTATTTGTCTCATTCTTCAGAAGTTGAACTCAGCAAAGTCACACATTAAGAGACAGCAAATATTCTTATTTGAACTTCTACTATACACTACTCATAGTGACAGGAGATTTTAGGTATATTACTAAATTTCCTCATTAAAAATAATTTGAGGATAATTTTCATTTTCATAGACAAGAGAACTGATGTTGAAATATTAAGTAGCTTGTCCATTTTTGTTCAAAGTTTAACTATACATACAGATCATTGCTGTGTATCATCTTGGCTTATAAATTTCTTTGTAACCTTCTTACCTGCAAGTTACATTTTATAAAATGTTTTCCATAAATTGACCGAGACTTAATGGATTCTTTGTTCTCATACACCAAACTTCCTTTTACAAATTGTTAAATCTAATGATCTCTTTTCCAATCCTGATTTGTAACTAATTTTCATTTGAATATTTTTTGGCTTTGAACACTAACAACTCTTACTGTGTTCTGGTATAGAGGGGCATTTAAGAGTGTGAGCTGCAATCAGACATACCGTAGTTTGAACTTCATCTCTAACACTTCCTGGACAGGTGTGGCATTAAGTAAATTTAACTATTCTCTGCTTCATCTGCCTCATTTGTAAAATTAGGAACATGACATATTGCTTCATGAGAATATTGGGATTATGTTTATGAGATAAAATATGTAAAAAGCTTAGTACAGTGTATAAGAAATCTATTAATTGTATACTTTATTTTTTACTGAAATATTTGCTCACTTTGTCGTCTTTCCCTTGGTTTTAAAATTCTACTTCTCTCATTTCTCTTTCTCAGCCTCTTGTGGTTGGCTTTTTTTCTGTCACTAACATCCATATTTTTGCTAGTGACTGTTTCTCTCACCCCTCTAGCCATTTTCCACAGATGATTTTATGGAGTCCTTGGCTTCACTTGTCACTTCTAAGTATTGTATATTATATATTTATATAATATATATTTATAAATATAAATATGTATTTCTCACCTCTCATTAGAGTATTTCTAAATATTCTTACAATTCTTTTTCAAATAAGGAATATGAACAAGGGCAGCAGATTACTTGTCACCTTTTTCTCATAAAACAAAAATTCTTCCAAATCATCCAAAGAAAGAAATCACAGTCATCCAGAAAATTTCCAACTACCATCCAAACATATTAATATGGGAGACATACTTTTCATGACTTGGTTTTCCTCCCTGCTATCAACCCAGCCCATCACTCTGCTTCATGGGCACAAAGTATCTTCACTGGGCAACTTGTCATCCCCAGAATTTTTTGTTTTACCAGCTCTGGATGTCTTTGACCATACTGTCTTTTTTGTCTGATAAATTTGTTATAATATTCTTAACTATTAAGTGTCCTGTTTTTGTTTTCCTCTGTAAATTCCCCAGGACTTCATGGATTTCTTTTATGTGTTTCATTAACACTTTGCAAATGTTTCTCATATGATATGGTATTGTGATCCTTTTGATGTCCCTCTGCTTCCAGAAAAGAAGTCTTAACATTAGTAACTTTTTTTCTGGTGTGTATCTTTCTTTTATTTAGTTATTTCATTTATTTATTTATTTTTATTTATTTATTTATATTATTTTATGGGGGTACAATTGTACCCCCATAATATGCTGAAATATTAACTTTTATATAAATCTGATCTCTGATTTTTTTAATATCAAGTCATGGAATAATAATGAAGTCTAAGTTACAATTTTTGAGGGTTTAAAAAAAGCATACTTACTTTTATACAGACTTTTTATAATATGGTTTCCAGAAACACATTTTGGCAACAAGTTGAGATTCAGTCCATAAAAATATAAAGTTCCTATAATCACTTAATGCCTACAATGTATAATGTTTGATACAAACAAAATAATATGTAACATAAAAATAAATTCAGAATTAACTCACCACCCAACTTAAGAACTAGACCAAAAACCACTATTCTCAAATCTCTCCTTCTTCCTTCCCTATGCTACCCCCTACTTTCTTCTCAGATAAATGATAATGCTAGTCTGCTAGTGTGAATTGTAGGCTTGTAATTCCCTTATTTTTAAAAATATACAGCTATTTTACCTATGTATGTATCATTCAAAAATGCTATTAATAAATTGTTTTCCAAAACAGATGGATCAACTGCTCTATCACCAGCACACAAGCAGTATATGAGAATTCCTACTGATTCATAAGTCACCCACACTTGGTATTGTCAGAATTCTTAATTTTTATCAATTTAGCAGGTATAAATACGTCCTCTCATTCAATTCTCATTTTTAATATTCCCAATTACTAACAAAGTTTATTTTATTTATTTTATGGCCCTTTAATTAAAACAAGAGCTGATATGTTCCACTTGTTACTTCTGCTACCCAATATGGGTTTCCAACAGGACTATGACTTTGGTACAACATGACAATATTAGTTCGGCCAAATAATTCTTAAGGCTATTAGAATTTAAGAATCGATTGTCTTTTAACTAGTGAAATAAAAAGGAACAGTCTCATAATACAAACTGTTCTATTCTTCTCCTTAACCAAGGTTTAAACGTGAAAGGTGTTATATAAACTCTCAGATTGAGAATGTTTAAGACAAGTAATGAAATTTAGAGACTACCTAATTCAAGCCATTTTTAATAAATTATTAAATTGAGGCACAGAGGAAAATAAAATAATCCGATCAAGGACATAGAAATGGTAAGAGAAAGTGAGAATTAAAGTCTGTATCTTGTTCCTATTTACTCAGGATTCTACACCAGCCCACAGAACCTGAAAATATGCAGCAGACCGAAATAAAGAAGATTAGAAATCTGTGAGCTGGCAGAGGTAAAGTTCATGTGAAATTAATATTTTAGATCTACTTTTAGCTATTGTGAGATATTAATGGGAGACTGCTGTAAGTAGAAAGACTCCTTACTGTAGTACATTGCTTTGAGACGATATTTTACTAATAACTTCTCTAAAGGAACGTGCTAGTAGCAGATACTGGAATAAATATTAAGATAGCAGAACTTAAAATCTCTAAAAATTGCTTAATTACCAAAAAAGTACAAGATTGTAATTTTATAATATTGGTTTGCAATAAAAAGCTATTATATATCACTGTCCATGTGTCATAATCTCGTAGACTTCACAAGAGAAAATTATTTTTTCTTTGAGATGACTAAATGGTATTGTAACCTGTGGAATAAGAAAGTGAGAAGCAAATGAAGCCTTCTAAAGTTACAACTAAATTTGTCATAATAAATTAATAAATGCCTTTGTAAGGCATTCTTTCCATGTTGCTTATTCTGTGAAATTTAAAGCATGTGTAGTAGACATTTTCATGTTTAATTATAAAGAGATCAAAATATCCAAGATTGAAACTTTATCAGAACCTGTAACTCAATGAAAGATTAAAGGTAAATATGTGATGGCTTCAATATTTTGCTGACAGTGTAATTAAATAATCTATGAAAATGAGTTAAAATATAATCCAAATTAAAGCAAAGTTATCAATCTCTAAGCAAAAACACAGGACCTTCAATATCCTGAATTCTTTATTTCATTGCTGCATCTACTTTTTCTAACAGGTCCATAGAAATTTGTAACCTCATATATACCTAAAATTCCTTTGGCAATAAAATGTTTTTCTTTCCAGCAAGCACTCTTTGGAATAAGTTCAACACACCAGAGAGCACTTCTATCCATTCCCACAAGAAATTCAGCATCTTCTTCAAGACTTTATGATCCTCATATTTGCTATTGAGTAGGCAATAACAAGGAGCTGTTCTGAAATCTAATGTGTTTTAGTTTTTTGTTTTTTCTCACTAAAGTTATGTGTAGAAACCTCAAACTTCTGCACTTATAGCTTTTCCAAAGTGCATATAAATTATAATATAGAAAACCTGAAATTCATCGGCTATTTAATTAAGACACTATGGAAAGAGTTTGTCTATGCTTAGAATTATTAAAATATTAGGTTTACATTGCAGGCTGAGGAAACAGAATTTCTATCATCTCAGAATATCGGTAAAATATTCTGACTGGTTTGTTCTCCTTCTTGGCTAGTAATCTTACAAGTTAACAGATGTGGTATGACATTTAAGCATCTAAAGATAATGAGCAAGACATGTTCTTTAAAAAAAATCAGGTACAATCACACAGATAGTAAAATAGTCTCAGTTATTGCTGTTTGTTGTAAACAGTGTATATATATATGTATATGCATATATACATGTCTGTGTATACATATATATGTAATGTATTATATAAAATATCTATTACATATGTGTATATACACACAAACATATAATATATAAATATATAATATTTACTGAGAACATGCTCAATAGCTGTACTTACTTGTGGGTGTGTATTACTTGAGAGTAGAGCTACTTTTTAGGAGCCATTTCTTTTTTGGCCTTTAATGCAATAGATATTTGGAATAAATGATTCTAAAAGCAAATCATAAACTTAGAATTTGGAATAAGAAATGGAGGCCATAAAATGACATCATGGGTAGTAATGATAGTGAGGTTGTTAGGAATACGTGCTCTGGGACCAGTTTATCTGGATTTAAATCTCAGTTCCACTGTTTACCAGCTGTTGGACTTGGGATAAGCTCCTTACATTTTCTGTTGAAATTATTTTAAGTGTTCAAATCTGATTCCCTTTTCCTTTCTGAGTATAAGGAAGGTCTACACTTCTTAGTCTCTTACAGACAGTGATGAGTTCTGCCCAATGAGCTATGAATGGAAGAGATGAATGAATGTCCAGCTGGGCCAAGGCATTGCAAAGCTGGTGTGAGCTCTGCATGTTTTCTCCTTCCTTCCACAGTGACCCTGAAAGGTAGTGGTTGTGATTTAAGAGTCGTAAACTACAGAGCTTCCATCAGCCTGATCTTAAGTGAAAATATGTGGAGAACAACCATGGACATGTAACATGATTAAGAAATAAACTTTGTGTTAAGCTGCTGAGAGTTTGAAACTAATTTATCACTGCAGCCACAACCTTGCCTAATACAGCTAATATAGTCAATATGTCCCAGTTTCCCCCTCTATTGGTAGCATAATAACAGTACTTAGTTATTTTGATGGTTGTCAGCAAGATTTTATTGAAGCAAGAGATAAATATCACTTAGCAATTTCTACTAATAATAGTTTATATATTCCCTTATTTAATAGATTTTAAATTCTAGAACATTCCACCTGTCACAAAGACCAGACTTAACCAGAACTGCGTTCACATTTTCTGCAATGCCTACCATCTTAAATTAAAAACCAAAGTCTCAAAGTCTCAAAACTAATATAAAATAGTTTTCTAATAGAATATATAATATTTTTGTCACATGAAATATTTGCATATTGACAGGAATATCCCAGTTGCTGATTTATTGATAATATCTTTGATTTTTAGAATCAATTTTTTTTCTATTGTATAGAAGGAAATATGAGCTGGCAACTGGAAGGAATATAGAAGGCTAGAGAGAGAAAACAGAGAAGAGTGGTAGACATTTAAATACAAAAGATTACCCCAGAATTCTTCTTTAAGCTTTACCTTATCAAGCCTGCAAATTGAAGACCACTTGAATTCATCTCTAAGCCTAGGAGTGAAATAAGAACTTTCTTTGTTGCTTCAGAAATTTTAAGGTCTCTACAGACATACTTTTTTCTTAATCTGCATGACATCAGAGAAAGGTATTATTTTCTGTACTTTGTAGATAGCAAAAATATTTCATAGACTACAGGAAGAATAAAAGAGAATCACTAGCTACCCAAAGGCATTGACTCCCTGGGAAAAGCATCATTAAGGTCTCCATTTCCATTCAGTTGTTCACTTATTGCTTGCACTCAAATTTTAAGCTAGAGACAAATATGAAAAGAACAGTTTTTCAAAGCGGAAAAAAGGAAACATTTTCCCTAGAGGAGCAAAGAAATTTTACATTATTGCCATTTTGCTAAACTCCAGGGAAGAATTTGACCAAGGGTACAAAAAAAGTAGATTAGCAGAGCTCATGAACCAAAAACAGTCTCTCTATGGCAGGAGGTGTATACATAAGAAATAAAAATGAGAATATATGATGATTCCAATATATTTAATTTGGAGAAAAGCAATATCAAGTCTTCAATAAACTGAGTTAACCACATTACATTTTAACTCTGGTAAAAGAATATTAATTAAGTTGCTTACGCTCACATTAGAGAACTATGTAATGTAGAATCATAAACATCATAGAACATTTATGTTAATATAAATTAATATAACCATCAAAAATAGATTAAAGTTTTGCAGCAGATACTACTTAAATAGGTAGAATCTCTTATATCTAGAAATGTATCATCTATGCTGCTAGAGAAATTTCAAGGTATTTTAAGAGTATTTAATAAATAACTAAAATCTAAGAGATTGTTACTTTCAGCCATTTTAAAATTACTAATTGAAATTTGACTATCTGCCTGGTCAGTGTTTACCATTATCCATTAAGAGCTTATTATTCAGTTGGGGAAATGAAAGTCAAGATAGAGAAAACATTTAAGAAATTTATCAAACATTTGAATAAAAAACTGGCACCCATACTGTATAGTATATTTATAGCATTATTTATGATGCAATGGAATAAATTTAACCTCCCCTCTAAAAAAAGAAAATTTTCCATTTTCAAAATTATTGATATTCCCATAAAACAGTAATAAATGCTATTTGGATCTATAATATTAGAAATAAAATATATATATATATAGTCCAGTAATGGTTTGATTGTGGAGAAATGAGTAGGCTCATATACTGCCAGTGCTATTGTAAATTACTAAAAATTTCTGAAGGTATATATTTTTTAAAACATACCAGGAAATCTTAAAATGTTATATACCAGTTGAAACACATATTCAATATTCAGTAATTTGTGCTAAGTAATCATGAATATTTACAAAGCTGTTGATAAAAGAAGTTGCACTGAAAAGATACTTATATAGAATATTGAAACAAGTAAAACATTTCTATTCATATGAAAAACCTATATGAGTAAATTCTATTATGTCCCAAAATGATTAGAAGAATATATAAAGACAGGCAAAAGGTTCACAACTTATTTTAAAACATAAATGAAATGATTTGAACAATCTCTAAGTTCAATAAAAACCCATAAGAATCTAACTTGATGTGGATGAAGACACCAAAAAAGTGGAATGAATAAAGTCACATACACTGGGCAGTGAAGAATAACCATGTTTTGGAAAGGCTAAGCAGACAATACAGGAATTTTTAATTGAGGAAAAATGTACTGCCAAGGTACAGAAATAGCAATAATTATATAGTGTACTGGGAATAAAAAGAACCATGGTCTAATTTGAATGATAATGAAGGATGGGAAGGAGAGAATGGAACTAATGTTATCACAGTTAGCATTTATTGAACCTTACTGTGTGCCAAGAACTGCGGTAAACACTTTAAATACATTTGCTTATGTATGTACTCCAAGAGGTAAGTAAGTACTCCGTAATCTTTTTTTACAGGACAAAGGACAGGGAAATGGGTGAGTGAGGGCTGGGGAGGCAACCTGCTTCATTTCCTATCTCAGCTCCTCCATTGCCGGCTGTGAAGCCTGGGCAAGTTACATAGCTCATATTAAAATAATGATAATAAGTACCTAGCTCACATGATTGTTATGAAAATTAAATGACTTAATACATGTAATGTTCCTATGACAGTGCTTGGTAAATGGTAAGTGCTGAAAAAAATCTCAACTACTTTTATTAAATGGCAAAAAATGAGCTGTCAAAATTCTAAGTAATACTCAAGGTAATACCACTAGTCACTTACAGAATGGGGAACTGGAACCAGGTCTGGGTAATCACAAAGCCTGGGCTTGTAAGCACTGTGCTGTCCCCTTGTCAATATCTACAGACTACGGTGAAATGCCCTGTCATCCCTTGCAAATAAGGAAAACTGTCCTCTCCCCGATCTGATACGCAATCAGAACAGAGGCGCAAAAGTCCTTCAATGAACTGAATGGTTCCCAGACCTCAGGCTTCCCATATCCTGAGAAAGGTTCTGTGTTTTTAAAGAAATCATATGTCATCAGTGGAGACCCGCCAGCTTTTGGAACAAAAACGGAGCATCCCAGAGGAAGTGTGTGTGGAAGCCCAGAGCACCACGGAGGGAACCCAAGCCAAAGGGCTGTAAGTATTCCATTTCCATTGGCCGGATCATTCCAGGCTCAGCCTGCTGTGAATAAACATTTCATTCATTTTGCAATTTCATTCTCCTAGTTCTTCATTTGCTTCCCACTTAGATCAATCTTTAGGGAAAAAAAAAAAAAACAAAACTCAATGACCATGCCACGTGAATATAGAAGTCTTTTTAACAGTTGTATTTTCATTCCCATTGATTTTCTGTAACAATCTTGCAAAAATGGATAATTTAAGTAGATCATACATTTTATTCTCTAAACCACACTATTGTAATAGTGAAAGAAAGCACTGTCAATGCCTTGGGAAAAACAGGCTAAAAACAAACTGTCCTGGGAAAGTTGGGGCATATCATCAGGCTTGGTCAATATGACTTAAGGCCTGAGATTTTAAAATAGTCTCCCTACCCTCTCTCCTTCCCTGAATTAGATTCTTCAGCTTGTAGGACTGTATAGTCTAGTGCACTCAGAGTAACAGTGCCTGAATTAAGAAAATGCTTGATAGGATTTAAATTGTGGCTCTGTGATCTTGGATAAAGTACATAATGCTTTAAGCTATAATTTCCCCATTTTAAAATTGGAAACAATTATGCCTATCTCGTGGGGATACTGTGGGAATTTATATAAAACACTCACACACACCCTCACACATATATACATACACATACACATGTATATCTTAGTCCAATGGATGCTCAAAAACTAGTAGCAGCTATTATTTTCTCACCACTCTAATGCCACTCTCTGAGGCCTCTTGTGAGGCAAGCAGCTGACTTTTTTCAGGCAACAGTGCTCTGTTCCACTGTGTGCTTTCTTCAAACTTCTACATCTGCTATGTTCCAAGAACAGTCAGTCCTCTATGTATTAATACGGTGAGAACAAAACCACGTACCTCAGTTCTGCCTTCCACCAACAGATGGCAACAGTAGCTGTTGGTTTCGTAACAGTTTGGATGTAAAAATACTTTCACGAACTACCCTTAAGTGCCTAATATGTTCATAGGTATGAACGTTTCTGTTTTATGCTAGAAGCATTGACATATATTGATTGTTTAATTGGAAACAGGCTATTTAGTATAAGGAGGAATAAGCATACTTAGAGGGGAAAGATTTTTAAGTGTCACCGAGGAAAAAAGGCCTTTTCAACTCTAAATGATGTCTGCTACTGACAGGAAATTTTGAGATGTACAGAGTTTGAGGCCATTGCAAGTAGAATTGATAAGCCTAAGTATAGAAGTAGATGAGTGGCATTATAGTGAAAGGGCTCCCCAGGGAGTGAGTGTAGACAAAAAGAGAAGAGACCTTTGGAGGAACCTATAGTTAAAAGGTACAAAGAGGAACATGAAAACCTAGCAAAGACAAAAATACAGCAAAGACATACAGTGCAAACCACAATTAAGTGCAGTGTCACTGAAGTCAGAGACAGTGAACTATGAATGTGTAGAAGACTGGAAAGGAAGATGACAGCACCGAGTCTGGCACCTTCTATGTTGTTACGACCATTCTTCAGTGTCGGATCATTTCTCAGGAATATGCCATTTATTTGCCAAAATCTATTGGAAGGAAAATATAAAGGTGTCTCAAAGTTTCTAATATTTTGTGATAAATGGTAAGTGGTAAGTGAAAACCTATCCTGTTTGCTAAAAAAGGTCACTGTTGCTTTGATTATGGTATTAAGGAGATCTGCTGTAGGCCCACCTCCAAGAGCCACTGGCAATGATGCAGATTGAAAAGATCCATGGCTAGCCTCAGCGACTTTTTCTTAAATATTATATGGCTGTGTGGAGATGGTACCAGGATAAGATCTTGATTCAAAATCCTGCAGAAATGCTAAAATATTCATGCTCACAGCTAGCAAAGATACCTGAGGTTTCATAGCTTTATGACTGGTGTGTATTTTGCGTGTAAATACCTTTTACGATTGTTTCTGAATAGTTTAACAAGCTCTGTCAAAACTCTAATAGATTCAAATTTTTTTTCAAGAGATACTGGAATACAAAAGTGGCAGTAATGGTGCTTTAATTTTTTTTAAAAGAAAGCATACCATGTATATCCACGTTTAGAATGAGAAAAATTGCTCCTATAGAGAATATAAGCCAGGCTTATGGCACATTCTAATAATTTTTAATTTTTTTTTTATTTAGAGAAAAATACCACAAAAATATTGCTTCCTATGAAAATCTCTCAATCTGTTTTTTGTTCTAGCTTTTATTTCTCCTTTGTCTACGTGACTATTGAATTGCACAAAGCCTAAATTCTGGGTAATGACAACAATTAGTCTAGCATTGTTCATCTTATCTACATTTGTTATACATTTTAAATCCTAGAAGAACATATGAATATTTAAAATAAAATTAGTAATAAAATTTTGTCATTAAAAGTCAATTATTATTAGTGGCTTTCATTTAAATCTAGTTAATGAAGAATTTATTCATAAGGAAAAGCAATCCACAAAAAACTATTATTATTATTATACTCTAAATAAAGTTGATATCAACTTGACAAGATTTAAATATCATTTGCAAATAACAAATGGTGAACCTTTAGGATATTTATGATTTCATTATTAAGAAGCACATTATTTTCACAAAGTAAATGTTTTATTGTCATATAGTTCTAAACCATTAATAAAAATTCTGTTATAAAACCCATATCCTTTTTTTGATAATCCAAATAATTTGGAAAGAAGATACTCATTGTTCCAAAAGACAACTTACATACATTTTATTGAAGTCCATAATTATTCATTTTTTTTATATCTTTGGTATTTTTGAAATGGTCCTATTACTCTCAGATTCTAAGCATTTTTTATAATGTGCACATATTCAATATATGTGCTTATTTCAATGAATATTAGAATATCTCCAATATAAAAAAATAACCCATCAACATTATATTAAATGAACTCAAATTTTCCTTGTTCAATCCTACCTTAACTAAACTTCCAGGCTGTGTGACCTCAAGTAACCTACTTAAGCTTTGAAAGCCTCTTACTCCTCATCTGTAAAATGGGATCATCATTAACTTGCAGAGACCTTGTAAAGATTAGAGGTAATGTCCACCACGCACTGGACAAAAGTTAGGTGCTTAATAATTGGCAGCTGTTAGCAGTAAATGAAATTGAGGTCGGCAACCTCTATTCTCCTCCTAAAAAGATACCAAGAAAGAAGCGGCTAGTGATCACAACTATGTCACCATGAAAATGTTGACTTCCTATATCATTGGCAAAGACTTTCACTGACCGCACAGTACTCAGTCAGTGCTTTTCTACACCACACACACTGAGATCAGAACAGTCATGCAGTTTATAACAATCCCACCTTAGATTCCTAGAGTCAGATAAAGAGATTTTTATAACGATAGAAAAAAAGATCTGTTGATCTGTATAATAACATTACCTGAGCATAAATTTTCATTAAACTTTCCCATATGTAACACTTCAGTTTGTGAGAGTGAAAAATAGGTATCTGGAAAACAGTTATAGAATCAGTGCCCTAAAACAGAATTTAAAATACTTTCTCTCCTTCAGTGGATTTGTTTTGGCCCTGACCTAATTTCTATGCTAATTTATAGGGTTTACAAATGCTTTATTCTCTGCACAGCCTGTATTTTTCCCTTCTTTCAAGTCTCCCAGGGACTAACTCCAGGAAGTAAGGCATATGCATCATCAATAAACTGCATTTAGTTAACTGTTCTTTATTCAGCAACTGCTGATCCACTTTGTGGATTTTCCATGCCCTTCATTTCTTCTCCTCCTCAATCCCACCACCTTTCTTTTGATGATTTCACTGCTCATTATCACCTCTGCCAGAAGTGAGAAAGGAGAATGTGAAATTCAAATGAGTCGAAAATGACTTTTAAAATTTATTTTGAGGATAAGAAAGAAGAAGTTGAAAATGTTTGCTAAAATTAGGCCTGGGATTTTCTAATGACTTCACCCAGTTATACTTACCCTGTTAAAGTGATTTTAATTGAATTCTGAAAATAAAAGGATCATTCAACCCAATCATATCTCTTCCTCTTATATAGGGAAAAAAGGAGAAATGCTAAATCCACACAAAGTTGTCTAAAACATTTTTTAAAGTACTTATTAGGAGAGACTGATGCTTACAAACCCATTTATGAGTTGCAGAGTACAGCAATAAATGTTTAGAATAAAAGTTTGCATTATAGTAAATTAACTTATTTGCAGCCTCTTCATATAAGTAGTATAAATGTACATTTATTTATTAAATTAACTGTTCAGCTTTTTTAGGAAAAGAACCAATACACTTATTATCTGTTAGTCTTACAATTGCTTTCTGAGTTGTGTAGGAAAAATGAAACAGGATTTTTTTTAAGCTTGTCTGATATACTTAAAAAACCAATTTACTCAAATTAGTAGTTTCTTAAACATATTTGTAAATTTGAAAAATTAAATAATATAACTAACCAGTGCTTACAGTAATGCTTAAGATCAAGATTGTTGATCTTAACAATAAATGGTAAAAAAAAAAATGATGTTTTCTAAGTTATCCTTTAACATCAGAGACAATCCTTAGGCTAAAATCTAGTACTATTCTAAGAAATAGGAGTATTGTGAGAATTTGAATCATCTGTGGGCTGTCTTCCTTGATGTCAATTAATATATAAAATGAGGGCTAACTAGTTGATCCCTAAGATTACTTAGGGCTGTGCAATACTTTCAATTATACACACAAACATATACAGATAATATAGTTTGTCTATAAATTGGGAGAACATCTAAGCTAACCAAACAGCTTAGATAAATTGTGTCTATGTACATGTGTCTGTTTAGGAAGTATTAATAGTAATGGGCTAAAGAAGCTTTTCCTTCAAAAAGGCATAATAAATCTATGCCTCCAATGTTTTTATTGTAAATGGGTAATAAATATTTGTTGAATTGAAGTACATTTAAATGTATATAGGCCCTAGGTTCTTCCATTCAGATGACAGGTACCAGAGTAGAAAGATCATATACTTTAGAGGACACAGATCAGGCTCCAGTTGCTATACATAATGGACAAGCATGTAATGTATGGCTGTAACATTGATATAATAATAACTATATTATCAGCCCGCTATGAGTATTAAGTAAAAAACATATGTAAAACACCCAGTAGCATGTTCAGAACATAATCAACACTCAATGAATGATCAATTTATCATTTCTCAAATATTGTATTAGTTTTTCAAATCCTCAAACCTTGATTATTGAATCAGAAAATGAATACGTGTAATATTTAATTATATATTATATATATAGTATATTTTACCCTATTTACATACATATATACATATACAAAATACATATTGTATGCACACACATGCATATATTTTAAGTCATCAAAAGGGACTTTTGATTTTATATATTCTATTAACAAGACAAAAAAAATGAAATGGTCTTAAATAAGGCAGTATTCTAAGTGCATATTTATTTACAATCTTGAATTAGCCAGAATATGTATATGATTATGGTTCAAAATAGCTTTAGATATCTGTGTATATATCAGTTAGATGAAATTTTGTGGACACCACACTATTATTAAACTAATTTAAATGGAATAACCAGAATTAATGGAAAAATATAAATAAATGCTACCTGTAAAACATAATACTTCAAAATTTTAAAAATTTTAGAGTATGTTCACTAAATGTACAACATTTGAAGATGGTATCTTGAAAAACACTTGTAAGCATGCTCATATCTTTATAAAGAGATAAAACTACAAGGATGCAGTAAACGAAAAATACCATCCTTTAGTGATCTAATGCAATAAATAAATATTTAATATCAAATTAACCTGTCTATCACCATGCAGTGTCTGTTAATGCCAGATATTAGGTAAGCACTTCATGAATATATGTGAAGGTAGTTGGGGGGGGCGGGATCGTTTTTATAGCAAATTGAAACAGAGAGGTGTGATGACTTGTCTAGAGTCACACAGGAACTTAACAACCCAGAGAATTGAATCCAACTCCTCTGGCTCAGCTCAGGGTACCATCTATTGTATCATGTTGATTTCATTGTGTATAGAAAAAATAGGCTTAGGAGGCATATAATCTATTCTTCTAGATGGATTTTTACAAAACACCTGGGAAGCAGGCCCAGAACAATTGAGACAACTGAGAAGTTCATAAGTATTATGTTCAAGGGACTAATAGCATAGAAGCTCTCTAAGTCATCTTTAGAAAGAAATATGTGACACCAGATAGTAGGTCACAGGGCTGGCATTATTAGGAATAAGAGTACATGGGAAGAAGGAAGACTGTTTGATCTTTTTTTTATTATTATTAAGTCCAATTACAATGTAAACCTGCATAAAACCCTCTGCTTAGATCTTTGAAGAAGAAAGATAATAAGTAGTTCAGTTAACCTTTTGGAATGTGACACGTAGGGTATTATCCAACATTGTGCCAAGATCTCCCAGTCTTGATGACGAACTTCCATGCAGGGACTTTGCAATCACCATAGTAACTTAAAGCATATTTTTTTATTATTGTCATTCCAAACATTTTCAAAATGTGTTCAATTCCTGTTTCAACTTACATGAATAGCTTTTGCTATAGTTTATATCCTCTGCTTTTTAAAAAAAAAAACACTCTAGAAAGATTATGGTTGAATGGGTAGATTTAATTTCTTTTCAACTTAACAAAGCGGAGGAGCAGTAATACCCTTTCTATAGAATGCAGCTGGATGACGTGGTCAGAAGACCAAGATCTGCTGGGGTGGGATGGAGGGGGCACTTTCTAAAGGTGCATCTGTATTGAAAACATCCACTGCAAAGTAGGAAGAAAGAGAGCTTAAGGGTCTAGGGAAAATTAAAGACAGTTGAGAAAATAATTACAGAGACAATGTCACTTTAATTAGGCTATCTTCATAAACAATAGCTCCTGTGTATGTCCTTATAAACAAAGGAAAAACTAAGAAAGGATCTTCCATGTTTTCAGAAAAAAATGCAAATGGTCTTAACTTGGAGAGAGCATGAGCTGTGAGGGGATAAACAGCCTACTGCTGTTAGTATCTGTCTAGGTGTAGAATTCTTCCAGATTGCAGGTCGTCTGACCACTGATGGATTGCCTAATTCTGGCCATGTGCCTCCAACTTCTGGGAGCTGTGGGTAGTGCATAAAGACATAAACACATTTCAGAAGCAGTTTGGTACGGATGTTTAGAGTTGGATATGTTTCAACCACAGACCTCAACGTACATATTTACCCATTATGGTAAAAGTTCAGCTATAGGGCACAACTGGCAGCTGAAGAAGCAAGAAGAGGCAAATCATACCTCCCTGACTCTGGTTTATTTACCAGCTATACAGCAACCTTATACCCAGATGTATGTGTTCATACGTATATGCGTGCATATGGATTTATCACTTCATCAACACTCCAATTTCCCTGTAAAAAGCTTGAAGGAACTGATTTTATAAGCCAGGTTCATATTACATGCCAGATTTGTATTATACAGAGTTTTGTTTGTGAACTCCACATATAGCTCCATTTGCACGATAACTAGCTGTTATACACACCAGGTGTTCTGACGTAATGTGTTGTCAATATTTAGGACTCTGTCTCTGGCATTAGTGGAAATGAGGAGGAAATAGGAAAGGTCAGAAGCAAAACAATTAGCTCAGCAAAACAATTTATATTTTAATTAGCATATGGTAGAAGAAAAAATTTAAAGTGGTTCCTGTTGGAAGCACGGTAAAGTCAGATATTTCTTTAACCCAAGAGGAAGACCTTTTCCTATGCTAGACTCTGTCACTGGTCATTCAGTGGCTGAGGTTCTATGTCTAGGACAGTGCAGGGGATATTAGGAAGCCTAGTGAGGAAAAGAAATGTCTACTCAGGGGAAGACACAAATAGTCTTTTCCATTACTTATATGGTGCCATGCAGATCAAAAAGTGTTTCACAGACCTAATGCACTGGAGTTTTCCAACAGCCTGATTTTATAAATGAAGAAACAGAAGCCCGGGGGTTAGCTGACTACAGGTCACATAGCTATTTAGTGTCAGAACCAGAGGAGATAGCCAAGCATTGAGCACCACGCTCCTCTCTGATTCCTTCCTAAAAGACCACTTTCCCAGTAGGCATTTCAGGAGAGATGAGGGAAGAAAGAGAGAGGTGATAATTTATTTGAAGAGTAACCAATTTTTTACCTAGGCTTCAATAAGTGCTTCCTCCATTCACTCCTTAGTGAAATATATTAAAAATTGCTTACAGGCAGAACCACTGGCGTTACAGCACAATTGTTTCTACTTTTCCCCTTGGCTCTTTCCCTGGCCGGAAGCCACCATTGCCTCTAAAATAAGACCACAGGCAGACCCTCAGAGACACTCGTGCCTACAACTGGGAAACTAGCGGAAGCTCTGCCACCACCAACAGCAAAGATTCAAAATTGGGATATGTCAAAACCTTCGCCGATTTCATATATTTACTTTTCTGGTTCATGTCGCCTTACAAAGAAGTTGAGATTCCTTTCCCTCTGCTGAGAAAAGTGCATTTGCTTTCTCTGTTTAAACACGGCTGGCTCCCAGTCTGTAGGAGGACTGGTGGCAAAGTAGGCGTTTGGGGACCGAGCCTGTGATGGCTCTGTGGCGCCGACTTCTTCCCTCTGTTACATCCAGATGCAAACGCAAGCGTATTCATTTATTTCAATTCTCCCTCTCTCGCTAGCAACCTGTGGACTTGGGATCTGACTGGTGCGGCAAAGGAGGGAGGCTGGGTAGGCACGCGCTCCTGTGCCCGACCTGGTGGCGCCTCATCGCAGTCTTCAGACGCAAGTGCCCCATTCCTGCTGGTCTGGCGGGGGTCTGCACGTACCTGTGTCCGGGGCAGGAAACCATGCATGTGCCCTTCTGCCCCCACGCCTTTCTGTCCCCAGTTCAGTTCCCGTCCTTAATTTGACAAGCCAGTGACTATTGGCTGAAGTTCCCCCAGCGATTTGCATGAACGGAGAGGGAGTGTCTTCTGCCGCCCTCCCTTCAGGAGCGCTCTGACTGCAGCCTCCCTGGGAATGCGCGGCCGAGGGAATGCGTGCAGCTCCCGGGCCCTGGCAGTGAGCTGGCGCCCGGCGACCTGGCACCCGCGCCTGGATATGGGGCGTCTACATTGTCCCAGGAGCAGCACCAGCCACAGGAACCTGCCGGTAAGTGTTGGGGTCCAGGAGCTCCACGACCCCGACAAGTTGCCGTATTGTGAGCCAGTTTCCCACTCCTTGACGGTTTTTCAAACCTTTTACCTTAATCTAAACTTCACGGGGAGGATGGGAGGTAGGGACAGGGAGTTCAGGATAATGTCTGTTCATTTTTACAAGGAACAGGCAAGTCCTTGGGTCAGGAGAGGAAGTTTCTGAAGCAAGAAATGTAGTCAGATGAGGTGGAAGGGGCCGGGGGTGCCCTCAGTCCGCTTTAGATTCAGGGGTTGGGGCTGTTTCCTGCTGCCGGCGTCTGGCTACGACTGTATACTGCAATTGACAAGTTGTTTTTGCATAACCATTTTGCGCGTTTACTTCACTTCCCCCTAAGGGAAAGGGATTAGTAGGCAGGGGGTGGAGATCCAGATCTGTTCTATTTTATTTTAGATGCGTGCTAAAAAATGAAAATCACTCCTTCCCACCGAGATTTTTTTTTTTTGCGGGGGGAGGTGTTGGTACGTTTTCCATATTATTATTGTTATCGTTGTTTTTATTGTTTTCATAGTAAGGGGGTGTAACACATGGCGCTTTCCAGGACCCTAATGGCAGAATCACTACAAGGGGAAATAAATCGCCTACCCCCCAGCACTCTCTACTACCAGCCCGCTCCCTCCCCGTAACCTACCCTGGAGGTTTCCCTGTTGCGATGCGCAGTCTTTGAGTTGGAGTCCTTTCCACTCCGGCGTGTTTCCGGGGATGGTTTGCGGTTTGGGATTCCGAATGTTAGCTGGATGAGGGTGGTGATGGGGACGCGAATGGGGTGGGGGTGGCGGGGGAAATAGAAAGTGAACAGAAAAATTAAGTTTTGAGGACAGTGCTGCCCACAGATCTCTCCTTTGCAGCAGGTTTCTTCTTCACTCGGTTCTGACTAGAGGCTTTGCTTCTGGGAATGAGGATCCCGGTAGCATGGCTCCCAGGGGCGCTAATTTTTAACTCCGATCTCCGTATTTCCGCGTGTGTGTAATGAGCCTTCTCCCCTCCCCCCGCTCCAGCATCTGTTTCTGTTTTTCCTCTTCGTGGGACCCTTCAACTGCCTCGCGAGTTACAGCCGGGCCACGGAGCTTCTGTACAGCCTGAACGAGGGGCTGCCCGCGGGAGTGCTCATCGGCAGCCTGGCCGAGGACCTGCGGCTGCTGCCCCGGGCTGCAGGGAGGCAAGACCAGCAGTCGCGGCCGCCGGAGCGCACCAGTGCAGAGTGGAACCCCACTCTCTCCTTCAGCCTGGCCTCGCGGGGACTGAGCGGCCAGTACGTGACCCTAGACAACCGCTCTGGGGAGCTGCACACTTCTGCCCAGGAGATCGACAGAGAGGCCTTGTGTCTTGAAGGGGGTGGAGGGGCCGCCTGGGGCGGCAGCATTTCCATCTCCTCTCCTTCCTCTGATTCTTGCCTTTTGCTTCTGGATGTGCTGGTCCTGCCTCAGGAATACTTTAGGTTTGTGAAGGTGAAAATCGCTATCAGAGACATCAATGACAACGCCCCACAGTTCCCTGTTTCCCAGATCTTGGTTTGGGTCCCGGAAAATGCACCTGTAAACACCCGATTGGCCATAGAGCATCCTGCTGTGGACCCAGACATAGGCACTAATGGGGTACAGACCTATCGCTTACTGGACTACCATGGTATGTTCACACTGGACGTGGAGGAGAATGAGAATGGGGAACGCACCCCCTACCTAATTGTCATGGGTGCTTTGGACAGGGAAACTCAAGACCAGTATGTGAGCATCATCATAGCTGAGGATGGTGGGTCTCCACCACTATTGGGCAGCGCCACCCTCACCATTGGCATAAGTGACATTAATGACAATTGCCCTCTCTTCGCAGACTCACAAATCAATGTCACTGTGTATGGGAATGCTACAGTAGGCACCCCGATTGCAGCTGTCCAGGCTGTGGATAGAGACTTGGGCACCAATGCTCAGATCACCTATTCTTACAGCCAGAAAGTTCCACAAGCATCCAAGGATTTATTCCACCTGGATGAAAACACTGGAGTCATTAAACTTTTCAGTAAGATTGGGGGAAGTGTTCTACAAACGCACAAACTCACCATTCTTGCTAATGGACCAGGCTGTATCCCTGCTGTGATCACTGCTTTGGTGTACATTATCAAAGTCATTTTCAGACCACCTGAAATTGTCCCTCGTTATATAGCAAATGAGATAGATGGTATTGTTTATCTGAAAGAACTGGAACCTGTTAGCACTCCAATTGCGTTTTTCACCATAAGAGATCCCGAAGGTAAATACAAGGTTAACTGCTACCTGGACGGTGAAGGGCCATTTAGGTTGTCACCCTACAAACCATACAATAATGAATATTTGCTAGAGACTACAAAACCTATGGACTATGAGCTACAGCAGTTCTATGAAATAGCTGTGGTGGCCTGGAACTCTGAGGGATTTCACGTCAAAAGAGTCATTAAAGTGCAACTTTTAGATGACAATGATAATGCTCCCATTTTCCTTCAACCCTTGATAGAACTAACCATTGAAGAAAACAATGCACCCAATGCCTTTTTGACTAAGCTGTATGCTACAGATGCTGACAGTGGAGAGAGAGGCCAAGTTTCATATTTTCTGGGACCTGATGCTCCATCATATTTTTCCTTAGACAGTGTCACAGGAATTCTGACAGTTTCGACTCAGCTGGACCGAGAAGAGAAAGAAAAGTACAGGTACACAGTCAGAGCTGTTGACTGTGGGAAGCCACCCAGAGAATCAGTAGCCACTGTGGCTCTCACAGTGTTGGATAAAAATGACAACAGCCCTAGGTTTATCAACAAGGACTTCAGCTTTTTTGTGCCAGAAAACTTTCCCGGATATGGTGAAATTGGAGTAATTAGTGTAACAGATGCCGATGCTGGGCGAAATGGATGGGTTGCCCTCTCAGTGGTGAACCAGAGCGATATTTTTGTCATAGACACAGGAAAAGGCATGCTGAGAGCTAAAGTCTCTTTGGACAGAGAGCAGCAAAGTTCCTACACTTTGTGGGTTGAAGCTGTTGATGGGGGTGAGCCTGCCCTCTCCTCTACTGCAAAAATCACAATTCTCCTACTAGACATCAATGACAACCCTCCTCTTGTTTTATTTCCCCAGTCTAACATGTCTTATCTGTTGGTACTGCCTTCTACTCTCCCTGGCTCCCCGGTTACAGAGGTCTATGCTGTTGACAAAGACACAGGCATGAATGCTGTCATAGCTTACAGCATCATAGGCAGAAGAGGTCCTAGGCCTGAGTCTTTTAGGATTGACCCTAAAACTGGCAACATTACTTTGGAAGAGGCACTGCTGCAGACAGATTATGGACTCCATCGCTTACTGGTGAAAGTGAGTGATCATGGTTATCCTGAGCCTCTCCATTCCACAGTCATGGTCAACCTATTTGTCAATGACACTGTCAGTAATGAGAGTTACATTGAAAGCCTTTTAAGAAAGGAACCAGAAATTAATATAGAGGAGAAAGAACCACAAGTTTCAATAGAACCGACTCATAGGAAGGTAGAATCTGTGTCCTGTATGCCCACCTTAGTAGCTCTGTCTGTAATCAGCTTGGGTTCAATCACACTCGTAACAGGGATGGGCATATACATCTGTTTAAGGAAAGGGAAAAAGCATCCCAGGGGAGATGAAAATTTGGAAGTACAGATTCCACTAAAAGGAAAACTTGACTTGCATATGAGAGAGAGAAAGCCGATGGATATTTCTAATATTTGATATTTCAATGCGGAATAAAATAGATGTTTTAACTGACTTTGGATAGTCTTCATCACCTAAACAAGAGTGTGTTGGCGGTTCCAATGAAGGACGACTAATTTATAACATGTACTATATTGTAAATAGCTGTTTACAGGTTTTTAAATTCAAATTCAGAGGTTATAAAATGTGTACAGCATTTTTAAATGAAAATTAGTACTAACAGCTATAGAATTGTTATTTAAAAAAAAGAAAGCTTGGACATGATTTGCAGCTTTCATACACCAAGCAGATGATTGATAAAACCTGGGAGCAAGGTAAGAAAATGGTACATCATAATTTTTTGGTCTAAAAAGTCCTTTCACCACAAGAGGGCGTCAGCTGCTCCTTTGCAGGGAACTGAGCTATTATATGCGACAGTTGTACATGAAATTAATGAAAGAGTATATTTTAAATATATTGTTTTTAACACTAAACAAAGTATGAAATTAAAGTAAATTAAATTTTACCCTACTTAAATATATGATAAGAAAGAAAATAAATGCACTTGTAAAACAATGTTTATTACCTCATAAGTACATGTATAGTTTGAAAGAGAAGGCATTAAAAAGAAGTGCAATTCCTTTTTAGCAAGGGTAAAAACATTGCCTTGTGTTACAAATTCAACCTGCTGAAGAGTTTTTTCACTTTCTGTAAACTCAAATTGCTTTCTGTTTGCTTTACCACTGCACTTGCTATTATTACAGGGGAAAAATATATATATTCTTCCTTACAGAAAATGTAACTAGAAATTGTGCCCAAGAAAAACAGCCAGAAGCAAAGAAATGTTTCTATCCTTAGTTGTTTCATAGGTGTTGATGACATTTTAGTGCTTGCACAACTTGTCAGTAGTACTTTATACTTGGGTTATATATTAGATTTTTATATGTTTCAAGTCATCCCTTATATAAGAAAATAGAAATCACATTAAAACAATTATTCTAGAAGCTTGTGTACACTATTGGTTGTTTTTAGTTGGGCATTTTATATGAAAGTTATACTGTACTTATCTTTTTGCTGTTGTTGGGGTTTATTGGCTACCGTTTCTGGCTTCCTTTCTTTGGCTTTGGATTAAGTCCAAGAGTTTATTTGTAAGCCCAGCAGCAGATTTCTTTGATAATATAGCTTTTGCTGAATCTTTTGCAATGAAGAAAGCTGGTTCATCAGTGATTTATCACTTTCACTTCGTTGTGTGAGCTGGAAATTTTATTTTATATGAGAGCTATTGCAAAATTATCTGTATAAACAAGGAATGTTAATGTTAGCTTAAACTGGATCATTTTACTTTCTGGCATCATGCGTCTGTACTGTACCAAAAGTGTTTATATGTCTACAAATTAAAGTTATATATTTTCATAATTTCTTTCTCATTTTTACCATTTTATATTTGAACATAGGCTTGTTCTTTCACTGAAGTGCCTGCTATTGTCATTTATTTGTTTTTAGGGTTAAATATGGGCAAGCCATAGTTGTCTGCTATGCTAAAGTTTATATTAAACTAATTCATTGCTCAATTAAACATTGGCTAAATTGTTAAATGTGTGTGTAGTTTTAAACATAAATATGCAGTAGAAATAGAGGATGTCTATATGGTTAAAATAAGTTCAAATGAAAATTTGCACCCACACATGTGCACATGCATATTAATTTATTATAGATTTAATATCAATTATAAACTTTCATTTTACCACATGCTTATAGTAAACCTTCTGTTAGCTGTGTTGCAATATCTTGCAATAATTTTTAAAATAAAAATATACTGAAAAAAAGAAAAAGTTGAATATAAACACCCAACACATTTTGGATTTGTATTAACTCATTTTTCTTGTTTTCCTTAATTTGAGAATTTGAATAAATAAAACAATAAGCATATGAAACAGCAGTTTTTGTTACAAAAATAAGAAATATATTTTTATTGGAAATTCCTTTTGTATGAGAGGCACCTGAGCTAAGAGACTAAGATCATTTAACCCTCACAACTTTTCATTTATAACTGGCGTACAGCAACAGAGGAAACATCTTTTACCAGTCATATCGTATTTCTTATTTCCATTTTATAAAGAAAGAACCTTCATGAGATACAAGTAACATTAATTTAAAAATTCTCCATAAGTGCAATAAGTTTATCATCAATCTAAATAACAGAATTTTTCATTTCTAAACTTAAAGAAGGTTCATGTGCTTTGGAGAATGGACTTCATCTTCAGTACGAGAAATGCCTATAACATTAATAAAAAGATGAATTTCTGAATAACTTCTTGTGGCAGGATTTCCTTTACAAAAATATCTCATTCACATTAAAAACATTAATAACAAAGAAAGCTAAAGTAAATCAAGCTCAAAGATAAAAGCCCCTTTTTACTAACACCTTGGGCTAGAACAGTTGCCAAAATGTATGCTAATCATGTCAATGTTGTTGGTTGAGCTGGCACAAAAATAAATGTTCCATTCATTAGAAACTCCAATATCCATTTAAGGGTTTAAGAACCAGTGAGTTCTCCGTGCCCAATTTAAGGAAGAAGAGATTGCTCTCATCTCTGCACTGCCAAATTCAGTCTTATTCTACAGAGAAAATTGTTCATTAATTTGAATTGAGAAATTTAAAACTAACACCACAATTTCAACTACAGGGGAATAAACAATTTATGTTATTTGACTACTTAGGGTAGATTTCCCAATCCTGTTTAAAAATAAATAAATAAAAATAAAAATATTCTCCTGGCAGTTATGCTTTTATCAATAGTGGTTTAGGAAAAAAAAAAAAGAGATGCTTCTTTACAGTACTAGTGTATTAAAAAAATAAATAAATCTTTAGTATTTACGATGCCCTGAATGTGTTTTATAGAAACACTCAGCGTGATTTTACTATGAAATAACATCACTAGAAGCAATATTAGGAACGGTGTATGAAGTTGCTTTGACTGCAGTGAGATCTCTCACAAGGATTCTAATTTGTGCTCCCAGAAAACGTCTACATTGATCACTATAAAAGGGGGAATTAAGCAAGCCTCTCTGGAGGCTCAGGTTCCAGTCTCCTCAGTGAGCTGAGGATTCTGTGGGGTCCTGATCTCTGGCAGACAGTGGAGAATATAATGAAAGTGCAGCACCAACCATGTGGTGTTCAACTCCGCTGGGCAGCCTCAGTTCACAGAGGCTAGACATATAAACACCTGAGCATTTTCTTCCCTCTAAGGAAGATTTGCTCACTGCAAAAAGCAGTAAAAATTGCCACAAAAGGCCATATTGCTGATTTGTGCAATCTATGCTTAGTACTGTACCTTTACATGCTAGTGGTTAATAAATATTTATTGAAAGGAAGAGAACTGATGCCCATGCAAGTAGAATCAAAGCAGGAAAAAAAAAATCAATTAAAGCTATTTGAATTTCTGAGCAAAAAAGGCACTCTATATTTTTTCTAGTTATTTCTCTTTCTAATAAGAAAAGATCATGTACATATTTCAGATAATATGTACATAAATCCATACATTCTATAATCATTTTCAAATGTCATTTCTAGTATATAATTGTTATTAAATTAGTAATTTTTTTTCTGATAAATTCCTAAAGTGGGAACAGTTTCTTTTAAAGTATAAAACAAAATTGGGTGACTTTTAAAACTGAATCCACTAATGTCAAGAAGAACACTGCAGTGATTTAAAAAAAAATCAGTAAATTATTCATTCATTCCATACATATTTTATAACTCATATTATCAGTTTCTTAATAAACTTACATTACAATGTGGAAGACCAGTAAGAAAACCCTTGATTTCAAAACACTGTATGTGATAAATGCCTATTTGGATCTATATGGACCAAACCTTACCCAATCTTGGAAAGACAGAGCAGGCTCCCTGAAGTGGGTAATTTTTATTTTGAGTCCTTCTCAAAGGAGGTTATGTCTAAATTTAGCCTAAAAAAGGAAAAGGTAACAAGGGGAAAATGGCCAGAGAGGAGGGAAGGGCATTTAGGGAAGAGGGCACAGTGTGCAAGACACACATGTGCGAATGAGCATGTTATGCTTGAAGAACCACAAATATTATAGCTTTCCTTGGTTAAAGGGATGAAGAGAATGAAAAAGATTAGAAATGGGCTCGCAGGGGTAAATGTACAGCAAATGATGAAGAAACTCGTGTCATACTTGGAGCTCACAATTTTATCACAAGGTATTAGGAATTTCAAGAATTTTCACTGGGGTATTTATGTTTCTAAAAGATCCCTTTGGCCATGTATGGAACTTGTATTGAAGAAAATTCTGGATACTAGTTAAAAGGTTGAGTGACAATTTTAGTGAAAAATGGGACCTTAAACCAGGGGATATGAAAGACATATGTTGTAGCATATAATATAGGAGGTAAATAATGTATAGCTGATAAAAAAAAAAAACTTGTGATACCATAGAAATTAATCTGCCTGTGACGACAAGAAAGTACACAGTTTTCATAATTTGCTTTTAAGCCCAATTTACAAATTTGAAAAGGATAGGCAGCTCATTTACTAAACATTAAGTCAGCAGTGAAAGTATTGGAGCCATAACCCCTTACTCTAATGCTATGTTTTACAACACAGATGGAATTATAAAGGCACTAATTTACCCAGTTTATTTCATCTTTATGACTGTCAATTCTATTCAATTTAACAAACATTACTGAGTGCCCATGCGGTAGATATTCCAATATGAGGTTGACCTCATTAAGAATATTTTATCCATGGCATTTGCAGTGTTTTGCTTCTAGTTGCACTAAAAATATACACATGCACAAGAATCCTATTGAAAACATATGAAAAAAGACAAAACACCAAGTGGACAATATAAGGTGTAAATATAATTTCAAGTGTTGTGTTAATACCAAGAAAGATTATATGATAGTTGTAGGTAATTCTGAATGCAAGTCAGGAAATATGACCAGGTGAAATGGCTAGTTAGAGGCAAGACGTAGGCAGGTCTTTAGATTTCACGTTACTACTTTAGAGTTTTAACATCCCTTTTGGTTGATATAAGTCATTTAACGTGTCTTGTGCTTCAAGTCTTATCATGTTTATAATAGATAATTTAATAATACCTAATACTAATGGGTAGGATTTTCAAATTCAAGCTAAATAAACATACAGTAGTTGTAAAAACAGTATTATATACAATCACAGATTCTAGACAAGTCCCCTTGTCCTCTCTCCTAAGCCATTTCCCTTCCTAAGAGCCATCTATGTGGAAATAATGAACTTACTCTAACTCATGATATAATTTTGAAAATTAAGTGAGAAAATCCATGCAAAATATTTTGCATAATGAAGCATTCCACAATAATTAACTATTATTATTGTTTTTGGAGTCAAATAGTGTGCCACAAGGTTGTTCGACCAATTTATTCACTCATTCCATCAAATTTATTCAACAAATATTTTTATTACATAACAAAAATCCATAAAATTAATGGTATTTTAAAGGCCTATTTGTGCTAAACAAATACTAATATATTTTTCCTTAATATGCATTTCATAGACACTTAGAGCTTTTTTTCCTGTTTTCCCATGAAGAGTTCATATATGCTTTCTCATTTGGAAATCTTATAATGGTCAAGATTATGATTTTAATTGTCATATCATAGAGAAATCTTAGTTCAACCCCCTCATTTTACAGTTGAAGAAACTAGGACATAGATATCAAGAAAAAATTGACAGCTGAGAGAATTAGAGGAGAAGACAGCAATCATGAATATAAGAATTATTCAAAATCCTACTGAAAATGGTTAGTAGAGTTGTTTTTCTTTCAAATGTTTCCTTTAAAACGCATCTTCTAATTTTATTTTCATCGGGAAGTTAACCAAAGTGAGACTTAACAAGAAAATATACCAGATGTTAAAATAAATTATCTGATATGAAATCTCACCTAAAAAATGAGGTCAATCAAAATCAATTATTAAAATGAGTTCTTAATAATCATATATTTTCCCTGCATGTACTTAGAGAAAAAAATAGATGCAATTTTTAAGATGAAGTTATTTGTATCTCATAAAAAGAAAAAAATAGAAAAACATATATATTTGACAAATATAATATTTTTAATAAAATAGTAAAAATAAAAAACTTTAGCAGATTAGAGAATGGGTTAGAGAAGAATGATGGAAAGTTTTATGAGCCCTGCAGAAAAATAAAAGGAATATACTTGATTTTAACATAGGAATAAATATTTATGTAAAATTCAAATATATATCACATTATAGAATAGATAGGCTCTAGTGTGGACACAAAGAACATGATTGATTTGAAAATGAGAATGAGGAGATATTGGTCAAAGGAAGAAAAAAAAGTGCAGAAGAAAAAAAAATAAAAACAAGTTTGTCATTTGGAATCAATGTGCATATATAATTTGGAATATATATGCATGAAAAAAGATGTTAATAAAAATATTTTAAATACAAAAAACAAAAGGAAATTAAGAAAAAGAAAATGAGAAGGACCAGGGTATGTTTAGTAAGGTAAATGAAGGCAAACCCAGGATGACTGAATGTTAGCAACTCACTAAATCTCAAAATTTTACAACCCCAGAGGAACTTAGGATCATTGTCTTACTTCTTATAGTTTTAGGATACAATATCCCAAAGCTTCAATAGAAATAAACACTATTATTATCATAGATTAATTTACTAAACATATTTACAATTAGTCTATGCCTATTACAAGCAAGTCATTGTATTGGACACAGAGATAAATTTTTCTCCATCCCCCCAAAAATTATTCTCCAGTTTGAGAAAATATATATAAACCACATGTATATAAGGATGCATATATTCTTCCTCCCATCCACTGTCCACCTGTGGCTCTTATATAAGCACCTCTATCAGAGAGAAACAAGAATCATTATGGCAGATAAAAGTGCTACCTAGAGATATGTCTTACATATTGGAAGCTAATAGAGGAGAATATCAAAATTATTGGTAGAATATAATCTTCACAGTATATATGAATTACAAAATAAAGATTGAGGGCTTTCTATGGATAGAATAGGCACTTTTTAAAATTTTTTCTTTCTTTCTTTCTTTCATCTTTCTTTTTTTATTTCAGAATCTTACAAGGGTACAAACATTTGGTTACATAAATTGCTTTTGAACCATGAGTCAAAGTTATAAGTGTTCTCATCCCCCAGATAGTGTGCATTATGCCCATTAGGTGTGAATTTACCCATCCCTCTACCCTGTTCCCTCCTGTTTGATTTCCTATGAATGCTATTTTCAAATGTGTATATACATGTTTATTGATTAGTACCAATTTAATGGTGAATACATGTGGTGTTAGTTCTATCCAGGTTAACACAAGAGATATTAGTTCATCATTTTTTATGGCTTAGTAGTACTCCATGGTATACATATACCATATTTTATTAATTCATTCATGAATTGATGGCAACTTGGATTGTTTCCACATCTTTGCAACTGTGAATTGTGCTTCTATAAACATTCAAGTGCAGGTGTCTTTTTTATAGATTGTCTTTCTTTTTCCTTTGGGTAAATAGCCAGTAGTAGAATTGCTGGATCAAATGATAGTTCTATTTTTAGTTCTTTGAGCTATCTCCATACTTCTTTTCATAGAGGTAGTACTAATTTTCAGCCCCACCAACAGTGTATGAGTGTTCCTAACTCTCCACATCTACACCAGCATTTGTAGTTTTGAGACTTTTTGATAAAAGCCATTCTGACTGGAGTTAAGTGATATCTCATTGTGGTTTTGAGTTGCATTTTCCTGATGATTAGAGATGTTGAGCATTTTTTCATGTTTATTGTCCATTAGTCTATCTTCTTTTGACAAATTTCTGTTCATGTCCTTTAACCATGTGTTATATCTTTTACTCATTTGAAAAATTAGAATACTCTATAACTCCTAAGTCCAACTTTCACTTAAAGGATCAAAGGAATATATTCACTGGGCACTGTGAACCAGCTACTCCCCTCAGAAAGATCATATGTTGAAATTCCAGAATAATTAGAATATAATTATTATATTCATTGACTTTATGTATTTATAAGTAACCCTGCCACTATATATCAAAAATAGCAGTAGTTTTTAGTTTTCAAATATACTTTATATAATTTCAATTTCATACTTTTAAGTTTTCTTACAGCCATTCCTTGGCAAAGTGAAGTTTTTATTTAATGGAGTATAAAATGGACTTTGGGAGTTGATATGTAACTGCTTCAAAGAATGCTATATAACACCATTTTTCAATGTTATGATGGTGAAATGTATGATGAGAGGACATTTTATTGTTCAGGCATTAAATTACTGCAAAATTCATTCATTATAAAAAAAAATACTCCAGAGAAGGTAATTCTAGACAATTCATAGGACAAGACATTGTATTTTAAAAGTAGAGTGAAAAGAATAAGGCACAAAAAAGAATTGAATAACATGTTTTAAATTCTAAAAATAAAGAAAATTATTTTAGGTTTCTTTTTCCCCTTTAGAAAAGCATTATCCACCCAACTCTCCTCTTACCCCCATTATCCTGCTGCCTAATTAAATTGAGAAACTTGTTTCCTTCACATTTTTGTAGTTCCATTATAAGATCCTAAACATTTTCAAAGTATAATGAATGTGGGCAATGCTAACCATAAACCAGGTGCTAAAAACACTATTGCTTTATGTTGAGACAGCTTTCTATTTATGATGCTTTCAATCATTTTTTCAACAATAAAAAGTCCCATTCGATTTACAGATTTCCTTGTAAGTAGCGGTTAAAATTCACTGCAAGTAAAAGAATTTCAGTAACATGTATTTACTTTATCCCTAAAATACTTACATTGAATCATCTAAGCATTCAAATTTAGCAAAGTCAACTATCCTACATATGTTTGAACTAGTTCTACAAAAGGTTATTTTCCTACAAAAAACACTATAGAACATATCTTTTTCCCTATTGTATTTATAAATCTATTTAGTACATGAACACACAGATTTATGTGAAAAATGACTGACTATAAGTTGGCTAAGATTCTTTTAAATGAAAGATCTAATACAACTTAATTAAATCAAAAGAATTATTTTTTTTGTACTTTACATTTGACCCAGGACACACTGTTTGAGATGCCATGACATAGCAATATTTCTGATCAAACCATTTGATGGGACATAATTAGCCCAATTCAAGATGATTTCCAAAAGACCCTAGTAATGAAAGTATATATTGGAAAAGAAAGGTAAAATTCCTGAAAATATACAAAATAGTTGTCTCATGGAGCCGGGAGGAATTCTTAGACACAAATATTTTCTTTCCTTTGCAGCTTCCTTGATCATAATCAGTCATCATGTTACTGGTCTTTCAGAAAGTAAGCTCAATATCCTCACAATCAATTTATCAATCTAACTGCCATGGGCAGAATAGTCCCCCAAAGATGCCCATGCCTTAATCCATGGAAGTGTGACGTTATGTTACAGGGCAAAAGGGAAATTACATTTACCTTGAAAATGTAATTAACATATGGATTTAAAATTTGAGAGATTATACAGCCTTAAGGAGCTAAGAAAGGCTCTTAGATGATAGTCACCTAGGAAAGGGGGACCTCAGTCCTACAACCACATGAAATTTAACATCCTCCACAACAATCTGAATGCACTTCCAGAAAGAAACACTGCCCTGCTGACACCTGGACTTCCGCATTGCAAAGCACTAAGCAAAGGACCAGCTGAGCCAGTCTGTAACCAAATTTCTGACCACAGGACTGGGAGTTCATAAATGTGGAGTTATTTTAAGCTGCTTAATTTTTGGTAGTTTGTTACAGCTGTAGTAGAAAACTACTACACTATCCTGAAAAATACATTATGCACCCATTAAAAGCAGAGATTTTACTTGGCTAAGTTTTATAATAGATGCTTTAATTTTTCTTTATAATGCAAGAGTGTTAAGTATATAATTTGCTAAGAAAATAAATCTTAGAATAATCAATATAAATATAAATGAAAAATAAAATCAGGTATTGTGAGCCTACCAGACACCATAACAGTGCGTTTGACTCTATGTTTATTTTACTTTTAACAACAAAGTCATAGATAAAAAGCAGAAAACCACAACTAGCGCTGGAATGAATAGCTCTAAATTGTTGAATTGATCTTAGATCCAATTTGGGATAAGATTAACTAAATGACTGATATTTGTAATTGAGATACCATAAGTGGATGTGTTGTGATTGCATATGTGAAAGGTTGTTCTGATGGGAAAAAAAAATACCTGCTAAAATGTATCTTTTTTATGTTATTGCTGATAAAATAGCCTTTCTAATGAGTATGTCTCCCTAATCGATGTGTCATTTGAAGTAACTTACAATCTCTAATTCTCTGAAAACAAGCACTTTCGGTAGCTTTTTTACAAAAGACATTCTCATTCTACATTTCTCATTTCTTTTTCTATCAATTCTACTTCCAATTCAAAGATTGCTTCACACTACCTAATAAAATCACAGTAGAAGATGAAGTTCACTAGAATCATTGATTTAGTATGCCCTGGCATTTTATTGAACATATACTATTGGCATATCCAATACATAATACACAGAACTATATTATAGAATACATTTTGTAGTAGTAAAATAATATCATTTTGCAAGTACAGTCAAATGTATTGGATTCATATCAGAGCTCTTCTGGCTGAAAGGCTAAAATAGTCATGCCTTTCCTCATTCTGCAGAAACACAGGTTTCTTTCTTAAACATGTGTATTTCTCTTTTATTTCATGTCAATCAGTTTTGATGACTAAGGGTTTTTGTCCTAGATTCTAATCTAAGAATATAAGTGGAGACACTAGTTCAAATAAATTTAAAATCCAAACAGAAAAAGTATAATCCAATAATAAAATGTTCATAGAGATAATAAAGAAAAATTTGGAGTGAGGAGAAGGGTATCTTAGCCACCATTTAGAACACATTTTAGAAAGAAATTGGGAACTAGATATCTCATTTCTAAATGCCATCTATACTTTCACAAAAAAGAGCAAGTCTTTCTCATCATTTGTTCAATCAATCACTAGGCAGAGGAACTTGTGCTCAGATTATTCATTTACAAAATATATTTAGGATATAAAGAAGCTAGAAGACTGTGGTTCCATAAAGAAATGATAAGCCTGGCTTTTTGTTTTCTTTTCCTAGAAGTTTGGTTGTTGATTAAATATGAGCCAGGCATATGATGACGGTACCTTGCAGAAGATTAGCATCTCCAGGTGTATGTGCCAGCAGTCCCTTCTCATGCTTGGGTTGGGATGGGGAATGTCTTAGTTTGTTCGGGCTGCTAAAACAAAGTAATATAAACTGGGTAGCTTATAAGCATCAGAAATTTATTTTGCACAGTTTTGGAGGCTGGAAAGTCCAAGGTCAAGGTGCAAGCAGATTCAATGTCTGGCGATGGCTTGCTTTCTCATAGATGACACCTTCTTGCTGCATCTTCTCATGATGGAAGGGGCAAATAAGTTCCCTTACACCTCTTTTATAAGAGTACTAATCCCATTCATCAGAGCTCTGTACTTGTCACTAGTCACCTTCTAAAAGGCCCCACATCTTAATAGCATCAACGTGAGGGTTAAGATTTCAACATACAATTTTTTGGGGGGACACAAACATTCAAACCATAGTAGGGGGTGATTTCAAACTTGTCAGAAAAACCTATAATATTGGAATGCCTTTTGTCTGTATGTTTTTTAAGTTTTCCCTGGTTCTGGAACACTGACATGCTTTCACGATTTTGAATGAGGCTTGAGGTAACCACTGCTCAGAAACGAGCTGGTGGGTAGCTACAGAGCTCTTATGGTCCTGACAGGGTGAAAAGTGTTGTTTAGAGCCCTGCTACTCAAAGTGTGGGACACAGAGCAGCAGCAGCAGAAAATCTAGGATCAATCCTGGATTTATTAAGCCAGAATATGCATTTAATAGGATCCCCAGGTGATTTGCATGTACATTAAAGTTTGAGAAAAATATGCTTGCTGCATTGGCTTTCAAGTTTGTCTGCATGCAAAACAACAACAGAAGCCACCTGATACCTGTCCCTCCTCCCCACCTCAAACTTTCTTATTTAATTAGTGTTCCCATGATTAGGATGGGAATCATAATTTTTTAAAAAACTCCCAAGGTAATTTCAATATGTAACAAAGTTTGAGAATCATTAATTGGGAGTCCCATTATTTCTATAATTTGCCATTTTTACTTGGTTCTCTAGGACATTGTCTATTTGTGATTTCTTCCTTTATCTGCACCTACTTCCAATCTACTGTAAAATAGGACACCATTTAAAACAATATGTAAAGATTGAACTCACAAGTTAGCATGGATCATATTTTTTTTCATTCCCGTCATCATCTGAATGTTGTCATCCTCATCATCCATCAAAGTGGACAAACTAACTAGAATGACAGCCAACATGTATATTTCTACCTTCTAGAAATTTTTGTCTATGACAGTTACTGAAATGTAACCTGACGAGCACAGCAGCGTTGTTTTTACTTTTCTTCCTCCTTCCCCTCCTCTTCCTCTTGTTCTTCCTCTTGCCTCTCTTCTTCTTCTTTTACAGTTGTAATCCCAAAACATAGAATAATGTCCAGTATATAATAGAGACACCATAAAAATATTTGTAGAATGAATGGATAAATGGCAGGTCATCCTAAACATGAATTAGAGTAGTTAAATCAGAAGAAAACCTTTATAGCTTAGTCTTAGAAGGCCTTGCAATAGAGGGTTGGAGCTGGGTCTAAGTCTTGCTCTGAGGAGGGTATGCAGTCAGAACAGATATGGTCTGCCCCATGTCCTTTGCATATTCTTAGTCTTCTGGTGGAAAGTGGGACGTGTTCCAGGGGGCAAAGGTGAGAAAATGTAGGGCAGAACTTTCATATATGACTACTGGGGAAAGACACGTAATTATTCAGGAGGCTTTCATTTCCAGGGGCTGTGAACCCTATTTCGACGGCCCATCTGAGAGTAGTCTCAGGAAAAATATAAAATATAGAAGGAAGAAAATATAAAAAAAACTATAAAAAAGCATATTCTAGGCAGGAAAACCTGAATTAAACAAAAATGGAATTACAGTACTAGCAATTTTGTTAGGAAGGAAAGATGTGCTGAAGAGAATCTCACTACTTATCCTCCTATTTTACATGACTGAATAAAAACAGGAAAATGTTGCCTAGCTTGATGAAATAAAAAAGCACTAGAAACATCCAAGTAGATAAAGAAAATATGTGTTCACATAATGGATTTTCCAACTATTAATATTAAAACCTTGGGAAAACTTCGTAAATATCTATGTGCCATATTTTCCCCAAATGTACATGAAAGATAACCCTGGAGCAGTTTTGGGGACGGGAGATAATGCCTGTAAAGTGGCTAGCACTGTGCCTCATACATGGTAGGCAGTCATTCAAATGTTGACCCCCTTCTTCCTTCTCTTTTGCCTGTCCCATGCTATTTGAGGGGAGAATTAAGAGCATCAGGGCATAGAAATTTCCAGGGCCAATGTTGTGTCTTCAGGGCCCAGCACTGAATGTTTGTTGCATGAACAAATAGTATGGTAATGGCTATTATTTAGGGCTTCTATAGTTTTGAATGGAGATGGGATGTGAAAATTCATGCATAAGTTAATTTCTTTAATTTCTTATCAAGCACCGAATACATAGTATATACAGAGTTACTTTAAAAATGGAACTATTATTTGTATCTTAGAGTTTAGTTTAAGGATACTGAAAATAAAACTGCAATTTAATGGTATAAATGTCTTAATGGGGATGAATAAAGCTAAGAAAATCAATGCAAGTATTAATTTAAAATATTTTTGTATGCAGCTGGTTTAAATTTCAAAATTATCCCTAATCTCAAAGTTGAGTACATTTCAGTGAGTTGTCCACATATATTGTTACAGCAGAATAAGCAGGAAAGGCAAGCTGAAAATTTTGGGGGGGGGGTTGGACTACAGAGGCATCATCTGTTCCTTATTTTACAGAATTTTTCTTTCTTTTCCCTGCCTCCTCCTCTCTAATTACATCCAAATGGTTCTCTCATTTGTTTTTTGGCCATTGCATCTGAGACATGTTGCCAGTAATGTATGCCATCTCCATTTGGCTCCTTTTTTCCTTATCTGCACTGCTAACCTATTGTGTTTGTAGAAACGGAGAATTTGTCAGTTCTCTCTCACACATGTCATCCTGCTTCAGGTAGACACGCCGGTGCGTTTTATGATTAGAAATTAAATCACAAGATAGTAAACATGCTGAAGCAACCATCTCTGCCACCTTTTGCTAACCAAACCATGAATGGACACAGAGGGCAGCTATGGATAGATTCTGCTTTGTGAAAACATGCACAAAGAAATTCTCTTCCAATAGAATTTTACTGTAAGAATAACAATTATAAAGATATATAATTTCAGGGAGCCTATGCTGCTGGAAAATTGAAATAAGTACATTGCTGATGCAAGTAAAAACTGGTAAAATTTTTCTGGAGGGCTATCGGCCAATATGAATACATTTTAAAATGTGTATTACTCTTTTCTTTTGCACTTTGACTTCTAAAAATATAACCAAAAAAAAAATTTCAAGCTCCTTTGTGTAACCATACTTATTTTCAGAGTTGATACTAATAAAAAATGTCCATTAATATACGATTGGTTAAACAAATTATCACACTTAGTATAAAATATAGAGAACCTTCTCTGCCTTTGTCAAAACCCATTGGCATGCTCACAAACTCCATAGCAATGTCACATCTCCCTGTATCATCTTCATAATTATATGGATAATCATCCCGAGAGTTATGTTGTTTTTTGTCACATACCAATTTATTACACTCCTGACAAAGGCTCCTCATTAATCTAAAGCAGAGTTTTTCAACCTGGTGTTTATGTATCTGAAAGATGGATAGAAAGCAGAAAATGAGGTGCTACATGGCCATGGGGGGCATATTATCAAGAATTTTGTATTCCATGCAAAGATGAGTCACAAGACACAGACACACTTTGTGATCCAGTAACGTGGGGATGATTTTAACGTAGTTCTGCTGGTGGCTATTTTGGTTTGTCTAAGAACCAGACTAACACAGAAGAAAAAGGGAAAAGAGGGGGCGGGAAGGAAGAAGGAAAGAGGAGAGAGAACTGGAGAGAGAGAGAGAGAGAAGAAAAAAACAAAAGGGAGAACTGATGTATCTTTCAAGCCCTCAGATCCTTCTGTGCTTGAAACCAGCCACTCTAGTGATTTTCTATTGTGTGAGCAATAAATCCGCCCTGCTGATTTTATTCCTTTAAACTGTTTTGAATGGTCTCCCTGGTAATTATACTTTCAACAGTCTTGACTTCATTGGAACAGCTGATTGTAGCTTTCTAAACACACGGTGATATCTACATTTCTGCATTTTGCACAAGCTGGTCCCTCTGCATAGATGCTTCTCCTCCCTTATCTGCCTGAAAAGCATCTATGAGCCATCAAGTCTTAGCTTAAGTTCCAGCTCTTCTGGGAATCCTTCCCTTGAGAACCTATTTTCTCGTACTTCCAATGTATTTTACACATTCCTACACTGTGAAAATTAACTGAAAAATTGTATGGATTATATCTAATATTCTGCATAATGTTCTTATCACCAAAACACAAAATCTTCAATGGAAAAAGATTTATAAAGAAAAAGAGAAAAAATTGAAAAAAAATTTCCAAATCTAGTCAGAGATATTTCACAGATCTGTCATTCAATATTGGGTTTTTTAAAGCCAATCAAGCTCATTTCTCACAACAGGAGAGATTTTACTCTCTCAGTGTTCTCCTTTATACTTTTGCTTGAGTCAATTTATATCACTCAGGAGGAATAGTCTGTCTTTAACATGTTTAGTGTACTCACTTTTACTTGGATATTCACAAGGCAAACTTTTCTCATTAGCTTCCCCTCTTCCACAGACATTTCTGGGCCACCTTAAATTATTAATAATTTCAGACACCATGGCCTCTGATATCAATGTAGGCCATGGGTATATATGATCATATATCAAAATAAATTATAAGTATTCATGGAATTATGAATATGAAAATACAATAGATCACCTTATCTTACTGTGGCACAGTATAGCACCCTGAGTCAGAAGCCTTCTATTCAAGATCAACTTTTTCTACCTATACCTATATGTTTGTGGTATTGACAAAATTAGCTTTCAGAACATTAGTTTCTTGTTCAGGAAATACGGGTAATACTAAAAGCCTGCACTAATACTAAAAGAAAATAAGGTGATTATTATTTTTCAATTTTAAATGCCAGATTGATCTAGCAGCAAAGACGTCACTATGGCCTAGACAAGTAGAGTCTTAGTAGACTGTGGTGGAATTTTGAGTTAATTGGCAAGAAGGGCAGACAAATCACTTCAAGAAATTTTGCTTTTAGATAGAGGAAACATATCGGACAAAGTTGAGGAGTATGGTTGGATGAAGTTTTTCTTTCCTGCCTCCCATAAAAAAAATGTGGATGCAGTAGAATTAATAGGGAGGGAGGCTTGAGGAAAGAAAATAGGGAAGAATCAAGAGCTCAAGTCCAAGATAATCTGGGAAAGCATGTTATTCAGAGGGGAAAAGGTAAAGGTAGTGGCCATAGACAGGATGAAACATGTCTTATAAAGAGGAAGAAGCCAAAGATGGGTCAAGTGAAACTGTAGAGTTGGATGAAGGAAGTTGAGGGAGTAATACCTATTTTCTCTGATGTAGGAAGAAGAAATCATCATTGCAAATTAAGGGAAAATGGGAGAGTTTGGAAATTTGCAAACAATGGAGGATGACTGAAATAACTGTTTTGGTGTAAATGGAAAGAAGCCAACTACGGAAAGGGCACCATGAATGTTTTGACCATAAATTTGCATGATTTTGTGATCTTCTGAATCACTGTTCATATGCACAGGTGCAGGTGTGGAAAAAGGAGGCATTTGAACCCCAACAAAGCCTGAAATCTTGCTAGAGAGGAGTGATGAAAAAATGAAATAGGGCAAAGGAGATGAAGGTACAAAAAAGTGGTTGTTTGGAGTGGTTAAATCAATTGAAAATTAGGAGGGAGGTAAAAATATCTGACCAGGAAGAGCTGTTATAAAGAATTTAGAGGATTCTATAGATTAAAAAATATATATTATAAGAGTCATGAATGTATTTATTTGAAAGAGAAGGATAGAAGGTTGTGACCATAGAAAACAATTTATTTATTATTTTAGAAGTGTAACAGTTCTGGCTTACCCATGGTTCAAAGTGTGATCATGCAGAAGGGGATTTAAATGGTGGAGATGAGAGGGTCACTAGAGATAAGTAATGAAATGCTAGAGTCCTGGCTGGATTACCCACATAGAGGTACATAACTCATAAGGATGGCAGGATTTGAGAAGGTAGGAAGACACTGGGGACTACACTAGATCTTCAGTGGATGAGTTGGAAGGATGAGGAAATTCGAGGTCAACAATGACAAAGAAGAGTGTAGCAGAATATAAATGTTGTATTCCAAAACAGCATTTGTGGTTTGAAAACATAAAATGTTTTTTGTCACCCACTGTACTTTAACATTTATTCATAGGGCTAATTCCACTGTCCTTCAAATGAAATATCACACCCACCTTGTGATTTTTCGGGCAAATGTTAAATTTATTCTTTAAATATTTTTTTCACAAAAACATGTTTTATCAGCTCTAAATATTTAATCATTGTTTCTAATCAAAATTGTTTTTCATTAATCCTCTTCAGTCTCACCTCTTCTATACCCTTAAATTGAGTCAGTATTTAAAATCATGTAATTAGTTTTATCTAGTTTGAAGATTTCTACTTTTGTTATCCAGTTTTAAAAGTGATATAAATTGTGTCTCATTACATCAGTGTGTCCAGTTTAAAATTCTATCACATGAATGTCCTGAAGTAGCAGGACCTTCCACAAGAGGTTGAAGGGATAATAACTGTTCCTAGCATTGCAGAGAGAAGAGGATATTCTTGGCTTCTTCTGAGCGTGAGCCACATGAGGTGTGGGAAAATATACACACTTATTTATAAGTGGGCCTTAGGGCAGCAGTGACCCCTGGAAATAGCTGTTTCTGCTTAGTTCAGGAAATGAAAGAGTAACAAGAGTTTTAAGATGTTACGGAGTGTCACAGGATAATAATCTGAGACATTAATTGTAGAATCTTTTTATCTGCTACCCCATGACCACTGAAATTCTGAGCACAGGACCCAGAATCACCATTCACTGTAAAGAGAAATAGACAAATCAGAGTTGGAAAGAAAACATAACACATTTTCTGTTTCTAGGTGCAAAAAACTAGGTTTCAGATGTGAGACTGAAAGTCCACATGTACCGGACAAAGAAGTTCTTCCCTGAAAGCTCTTATCTAAAAACTCAGTAAAGAGAGAAAGAGAAAGAGTTTTAGAAAAAATGTTGATGTGGCAGAACCAATTTGTGTGTGCCAGGGGGTGGGGAAGTATTGTAAATTCACTGCCTCCTCCTCCCAATCTGAAATCTTCCAACAAGTTTGGAGTTCACAAGTAAAGATAACCTGCAATACTACACCTAAGTTCAGCTAAGGTAGAAACAGAAAGCCTGGTGTTAGAGAGTATAAATATCATTGTGAAGATATGTGGCATTTGAAGTTGTGATTCCTAGAGACCACTCACATTGTCTGAGTCTACAGAGTGGAATGGTCTCAGAGAATTCTTGTCCTCAAATGATGAGGTGCAGAAGTTAACTGAGGGAAAAGTGTTGGGCCTGCCAGGAGACTGTCTACTCAGTACAACCTTGGCCCATTCCCATTGGAGAGCTTGTGAGGACATAGCATATATATTAGTGGGCCATAAGCACCAGAAGGCAAAAGAGAAAGGAAATAATAATATACTTTAAGATCATCCAACTCTCCTTCTTGTGCTCATGAATAAGACTTTAGATGATTTTATAAACTGAAGAGTTTAGAGATTCCTATATCCACCATAACTCTCCAGCAATAGGTGTGCCTGGAAGAACTTATAATTTAATTAACTTCATTATGGAAGGGCAAGACAAAAATCTCAGAAGTACACTTAAATCTTAACATGATTGAATTATAAGCCCATATTAAACAGAAATAACAAATTTGACTGACTTTACTTTTAATTGGCAAGATTAAATTTTCTAATACAGAGTGGAATGAGGCTTAAAATAAAAGTTAAATGGGGTTATAGGAAAATAAAGTTACATTTTTGCACACTTGAGTATGTGAACAGTAATAATATACCTACTATAAGCAGCATAGAGTTTGGGTCATGCAAGTTAAATCCAGGAGAGAGATGAATAATGGGAAACTGAGTCAAGATTAAGGACAATATAGGGAGAAGAGATGACTGAAGAAGAATACATCTTGAGTGTAGGCCAGAAAAATATGGAATGGTGGAATTAATGGAGATTAACTCTTGATGGTCCCCTAGATCTGGGTCCCCAACCCCTGGGCCATGGCCAGGTACCGATCTGTGGCTGTTAGGGACCTGGCAGAGCGTCACCGCCTTAGTTCCGCCGAGCCCCTCCCTCTCCCAATCCATGGAAACATTGTCTTCCATGAAACTGGTCCCTGGTACCAAAAAGTTTGGGCACTGCTGCCCTAGACTATAGAAGGTGGGAACTGGGGAAGAGAAACACCAGACACTGAGGGTTTACCTGTGGGTTAAATCGTACTAGGGACTAAAATCCATGACTAATGTCACTCAAGTCCCTCTGAAAGGTATTAACTATGGCTCAGCTGAACTCAAGAGCTTAAGAATGAAGAAAGGCTCAAGACCATAGGCATTTAATTTTAAAGCTTTCTGGAATATCCAGGGGTAGATCATATTTCACCAATTCTAAGATGCAAAAATTTGCAAAAGCACTATCTCTGAAATAAAGATAAATTTTACACATGGAATCAGCATTTTTTGCTGTCTTAGTGGTATGTATTATAATCAATGATATCTACATTTCAATAAAATATACAGTACACAGATTTTCCTTAAATAAACCACAGTTTCATATCTTATTTCCTTTCTATTCAAATGAAAAGTGAAGAAGCCCTGATTCTTTTGTTCAAATCAGCTGTAATCTAGTGTGGAAGACACAATTGAATTGAACAGAATGTGTTTGCAAAAGGCTACACGTGTCTTGGAACACAGCGAAAAGGTAGCATTAATTGACTCATGTACAAGACCTTAACTGAGTTAAAATCATCTATAAAAAGTAGAATAATATATGCCTCAAGCCTGATTTTTTTATTAAGAACATTATAGTTCCATTAAAATATTCTAGCACTTTAAAAACTTTTAAAAAGTTAGCATAAAATGATAAAATGTTATTTGTACATTTTACATCACAAACTCTAATAGGAACTGTAGAACAATGGATCAATTGAACAACTTGCCTCTCTAATTGTTCAGTTAATTTTTTTGCCCTATAGATTATCTGGAGGTTATTTCTTTAATTAGAAAACTGAACTAGCTTTTACATTCGCACTAAAAACTAAAAATTTGCTTTCACTTCAGTTTTTGCATTAATTTCAAAAATTTTATATTTGTAAGATTAACAATTTTAACAGTTATTTCTAAAAGATCTGTGAAAAGTGACCAGTCTCATTTACAAAGTTAGAAGAAAAACCCTAAATCATAATACAGTATAAAATAATTTTCTTTAGTCATGTTAAAAAAGTAACCTCACATTTCCAATTTGAAGTCTATTCTGAAGAATGGATTTTGAATATTAACAAATGTTTTGACATCATATTTTAAAAATTCTATTGATACACATTTCTGATATTTCTTTAACATGGTGTTGAATTATTTTCAGGTATATTAATTAGGATTAATTAATTAATATAATTGCATTATACTCATAAGTGAAATTAAACACAATGGAGAATATTTTTCTTCTTTTTGTCCTTTATTATATTTTTAACTTTATTCACAACGTCAGGGACATGCCAAAATCATGGAATAAAATATTCCACACAATTTTTATTATGGAACAGTTAGATAAAATTGAACTTAGAGAAGGCTGAATGAAAGCATCTTGTACTGGCATTCAAAATACAGTCCAAGAAAAGTTTGGCAAAGCTATTGGGAATTTCTTAGCCAAAAAGAACCATCAAAGGAGTCACGTGTCTCTCAGGTCTGCATTAGTATCCTGTCAACTAAGTCATCATCCTAAAGCAGCCTGCGTGAGATACAGTGTTGATACAAATGTGGTGATGGATTTCAAAGCACAGCACCTGGAACCCTTGTTCAATTACTCTGCCATCAGCAGTAGAATATCTAGTGATTCTCATGACCACCATAACAACCGTGATTACAAACAAAATGCCTGTCACCAACTAAGTGCTATGTGCTTGTTAAAATAAATCTGTGCAAACTGTTCCTAAGAATGTTCCCTAGATATTCCATGTACTAGCACAATGTGTTCTCCATTCACATGGAGAACAGAATTCACAGTGTTTTCTGGCTGTGCCTTTAAATCTATTATGAAAGAAAGCAGTGCTGCTGAATCTCCAGAGAACCGGTTGCCACATGCGTTTTAACAGCAGCATGGTTTTGTAGGGATATGCTTTATGTTCTAGTTTTCTGAAGGAATCTGCTTGTTCAGTATTACAGCAATGTTGCAGGAATGCTGTGTCCTGTGAAAGACTGATGTAATTCACTAGCAAAATTTTTCTCAGTAGGCCTCCAGTCTGATTTTAAAAAAGACTGTCATATGGAAGATTCACATACGCACATTCTCCTCACACAGAAGAAGGAATACCAGCAGTGGCAGGTAACCAATTAGGAGATACCGCATCCATTTGAGCCAGGAACACAGACAGAACCTACTCATAGTTACAGAGAGTCCCAATGCCTCACTGACACTAATGGGCCCCAGAGGTAGGTCTCTGAGTTTGACCTTACCTCCGGGAGAATCTGTTCAGGACTTTTCAGTCTCTCTGCAATTCAATTGAGAACACACTAAAGTAATTGTGCATTTCCTTACCTGTCTCTTAAATAGCATGTCATGCATAGATTCTATGATCATTTGAGCTTCTATTTTTTCATGGACATTGATATTTCTTTTATTAAAAAAAACTAGAGATGCTTCTGTAATAATTTTATAATTGGCATAAATTAAATAAATGGCATGGGATCTAAATTAAAATATTGCTTCTTTTGCCTTGTTATTCATCAAAAATATTGTTCTAATTTTACATCAAATAGAACTGGTGTCTTTTATTAAATTATTGTTATAATTATGCTTAACATTTAATATCATCACTTTAGAAATCTGACTTTTAATTATTTTCATGTCAGTCATCATCACTCCCAAAGTTAACTAGTCATTTACTTTGGCCTTTACTAAAAGGACTTGCCACTGGACATAGGAAGAGGGGTAGGAAGTTAAAGATTTAAATAATAAATACAAATCTCAGGTGAATGTTTAAACATTTTCAAAGAACCAATAGTTTCTGGTTCAAGGCAAGGAATTATTCATCTACCTTGAAAAGCCTCTTCAATATGTTGTGCCCCCATGGCAAAAGAATTGGGCTATTTTCTAATATCTTGATGATTTCGGATATTTATTTCCTGATTCTTTTTTTATTTCTTCATATTTATGCTAATTTTTGATACAAGATATAGAGAAAACAGATTTGAAATACAGCAGTCCCTCAGTATCCAGGGGGGATTGAGTCCAGGACCCCCACAGATACCAACAGATGCTCAAGTCCCTTATATAAAATGGCATAGTACCTGCATATAACTTACCCAGATCCTCCTGTGTACTTTAAATCTATGTTATTTAATACAATATAAATACTACGGAAATAGTTGTTATAATATATTTTAAAATTTGTATTAATTTTATTGTTGTATTGTTATTATGCATTGTTTTCTTTTTTAAAAATATTTTTGGTACGTGAATAGTTGAATCAGTGGATGTGGAACCCACAGATATAGAGGGAAGACTATTTCCTCCCACTATTTATTCTATAGTCCTATGGCAGGTACTTCGGGTACTTGTATCATGGAGCTACATTTAATGAGCTTCGATAACCTAAATTATTTATAATAATATATTTTCTAAATCTTCAAATCAATTTTCTTCATTTTAATCTTTCGGCGGTACCATTTCTTTTTGGTGATAATTTCTGTAATTGGTGTTTCAGTTTTATTCCTTCCCTTAATACTATGATTTGGTAGACTTGAAGCTTATTTCCTCATCCTTAGAATTTCATCAAAAAAAGAAAAAATCTGGGTCAATCTCAGAAAAAAATTTGTTTACTATGGCATTTTTGAAGTCTTATTTTCCCATTCACTGACAATGATGTTCAAAATATTTTTAAACATCATCAATTCTGTTGTTCTCCCAAAGGTAAAGTTTATTATTATTCTATGAAAAGTATGTTTTCATATGTATTTAAAATTTATGCCTAGTCAATTTTTCTAGTGTACCAAGCAGCATACAAATTAAGTAAATATGTATCAGGACAATTGAAATTGCAATTAATAAAGGCAATTAAATAATGGAGAAATTGTTGTTACTAGGCATCTGGTATTTGGTAACTACAATTAAGTTCTGGGCTTATTCAAGTTCCCTGGTAATGAAAACAAAGAGACACGTGTCATTATTTTTAAAACTTTCTTATAAAAGGAAGAGCTGCTTTTCTGAAAACACAAGCAAATTATGTGCATTAATTTTTAAAAAGGAATTTGCGTATATCAGACATTAAGCAAACATTGGCTAAAGCTTTAATAATAAGAAAGTGTGTAAAGACCTCATTCTGTATGGTGGGCTATTTTCTTGTTTCATCACTGCTACATATCAGGTTATAATATTAATCATTTAACCTCACCTATTCTAATAATATGCATACCAAAGTATCTAGAAAGCATACTAAATTAAGGACCAACATATATTAATTAGGAGTGATTAAACCCAGAATGATTAATGGGAATTAAATACATTTTTCTAAGAGTTATCTTAGAAGCACATATATTGCTAATTATATAAGATTCTGATATGCATTTCTGTATCTTGAGAGGAGGTGGGATAATTCATTCACTATGACTAAGATAAATAGCTACATGAAATTTCTTGATTTACATCATGTCTACATAGATCAGAATTCTTCTCCAAAGCTGTACACAGTTACTGGATGAATAACTTCTAAGATCAAAGTTGGAAAGGATCACTCCTGAAGTCCTATTAAATATCCTCTTTCCCCTGTTGTAGTACTTTAGGTGTTGCCATCCATTTCTTAACTTTTACTGTACAGTAGATTACATAATATTTACCAATAAATTTATTAAATGCTTTGCAGAAGCCACAGGAAACTTAACCAAATAGACATTAAGAATCCTCCACAAATATTGAAAAGAAAATATTATTTCTGAGAGAAGAAAAGACAATAAAGCACATACATAATTTTGTTATACTCTGACTTTAAACGGGAAGAACTGCAGATATGGAGAACAGAAGACATATTAAGAAGAAGAGTCTTTATAGATTTCTGCATTAATATGGTTTCTGAATATAATCACCTATGTAGCCTTTCTACTGAAGTGTGTATACATACATGGAAAAAAATGATAAAAATGCATAATATTAAAAACTAAACACAACGTACAATTTAATACCAAATTATGAGCTACTTAGCCAATAAATAGAAGGCAGACAGAAACAGATTAATAAAAAGGAATCTGTACCAGGAAAAAGCCAGTCTTGGATATGGAGGTTACTGAAAGTTTGGTAAGGACAAATTGTGTAGTTCTTGAATGTTTTTCTCTAAACTCAGAGCCCAAAGTTGATTCCATTGAAGAAATTGGGCAGCTGTTTCTCCATCCCAAAATAGTGACTCCTCTTCCAGTACCAATAAATCAGCCAGACTACAAGTTCCTCTCACCCAATGTCCCACCATTTTTCTACAGTCTTTTAAAAATAAAAACTTCAAGAAAATAAATAAAGTCAGTTGTTCCCTTTTTGTACCTGATGTTTTCTAAGGGACCCTTCTCATTCCGTATGTAACTTGACATCTTAGCACAACTTGACACTTTTTGAACATGTCCTTTTTCTGAAAAACTCTGTTCCTGATTTCTATGACACCACACTTTCAGATTGACTAGTAATTCCTTGATCATTCCTTATTAACTAACATATACTAATGTTTCCTTTTTGATAGGCTCTGAGTTAAATTATTAATATAAGGAAAATGAAACGTAGGCTAAGCGAGTGGCTGAATGTGAATGCCAGGCTGTCTGGGTGACTCAATGTCAATCCCCACCCCTCTTAGTCACTGTGTTTCTCCTCTTTAATGGTATGATATATTCATTATTTTTTTTTAATTCAACCATATGTTGTAGGAGTAAAAGACAGAATTTTTTAAAGGAAACAAATAAGATAATGAGGAAAATTATCTTGGGATGGATGACAGATACGAGATGAGAAGCGAATGAAGTATGACGTGAAGAAAATAGAAAAGGATCAAAAAAGGGATTGACGGGAAATAAGGAGAAATGCCAAGTAGGTGACTGTTGTGCTGAAAATGAGTTAAAGAGTTGGCAATGAGAAGAGTATTTGAGTGTTCCATGCACAGGGAGTAAAAACTAGAAAGGCCAGTAGGCTTTAGGGCCCTGTTGAACCTGAACTTTGTTTCTCTGAAAATATAATGAAGGCGAGGTGAAGGGGACTAGCATGACATGAGATAAAACAAGACAGGCAGTTGCTGAACGAATAAGGACCAGGAAGGCCACGGTAAGAGTTTAGTTTTTATTACCAGCATAGTGAGAAACAATAGGAGAGATTTAAGCCGAGGATTAATAGGATACGACAGCATTAACTGTGCTGGGAAGAGAGAACCTATGGAAAGTTTGGGGAGTTAAAGCAAGACTGATGTTTTTATTATAATATGTTGAAATGAGGATGCCTTTCAGAAAACCAAGCAGAGCTGTCAGAAGATAAATATATGATCAAGTATAAATTGCAAGGGAAACTTCAGGCTGTATATAAATCTGTGTTATGCATTTAATTAATTGTTAAATCCATGGAGTTAACGAACTCATCTAAAAAGCATAGATAGAAAAAAGGAGAAGTCTAAGACCAAAACTCCTGGGTTCACCAGTATATCAAGGCCTGGAAGAAGAGTAGGGGCCAGCAAAAAACTGAGGTGGATGGAGTGTCTAGTGAAGTGGAATGAAAACCAGAAGTGAGCAAAATAAGTGGTGACCTGAACATTGTTAAGTGTTTTAATATTAGATGGTTAAACGATTTTGTTGAAAGTTTCTGAGAAATTGACCACTGGATTGGCAAAACTGAAATATTTTTATCCACGACAGAACAATTTAAGTGGAGTGGTAAAGATGAAAGCTTAATTGGAACAGGCTAAAACCATAATTGGGATATAAACAACTTAAGAATGAAAAACTGTGTTTTTTGCTGATTGTCGAGAGACCTTGCTCTAAAAACAGGTAAGGGATTATTTTTAAAAGGGAAAAAAGCCAAAGGACATAAAAAGGAAATAACAGATGCAAATTTTAGATACATATTAAAGTTGAATAAGCAGACCCGGGAAGATTGAAAAGTCAATTGTCCATGGGGAAATCTCTCAAATAGTACAATTTCTGAAAAGGGTGGAATAGGTTGTACTCACAACGGAAATATTGGTTGAAATGATATATTAAAAAGTAGATCCTCAAATTCCCTCCCAACCCTGTCCAGCATCCAGCTGGGAGACTGCTGTTCCATCACAGAAGACTGAAAGATTCCTTTCCCATAGGGTTGAATGAGAGGGATTACAAAATAGGGAATACATGGTATGCTAAGAATGAAAGTGCCATACTAAAACACGGAGATTAATCCCAAACTCCCTTTCCCTACTGACACCTAGAGCACCAGAATGAGGCCGTGACCTGCAGCTACTGTAATCCAAGTGAGAGATGCTGACCGGTTAGACTTGGAAGATAGCAGTAGAGGAAATAAATAAGTGATCGATCAGATTTAATAAAAGAAATAAATCAAAAAGGATTCCATAGTGTTTGGACTAAACAAATTGCATAAAAAGATTGCCATTTTCTGAGATGGGGAAGAGCATGTAGGAAGAAAAAGGTTTTGGAGGCATGTGAAATAAGGAGTCAAGCTTTGTACATAAAGTTCTAGCTGTTGAGTTGGCAGGTGGACGTATAGCTGTAGAGTTTAAGATGAGCACTAAGCTAGAGATGTGCATGGAATTCATTAGCATACAGATAAATTAAAAATCCATGAGACTGGTTGTGTTTACCTAAAGGTTTGTCACAGGTAGAGTGCCATGGGCTGAATCTGGGACCTTCCAATATATAGAGGTCAGGGTAAACACAGAAACCAAGAATGGACAATGAGGAGGATATAAAAGATGGGCTTGAGGATAGAAAATAAGGGATGTATTGCTGCCTCCTCCCCTTGACAGTTTTTATTTTTCCCTTCAATGAAAGAAAAGGCCAGAGTGAGGCCTAAAGTGATGACTGGAGAAGTGCTGCTGTGAGAAGAGATGATGAGCAACAGGCCTGTGAGGGAAATTTATGTCATTATTGAAATATAATTCAAATGTCATAAAATTCTATCATTTTAAGTGTTCAGTCATTTTTAGTACATTAACAGAGTTGTGCTATCATTATCACAAAAGACTGTAGAACATTTTTATCAGCTCACAAAGAAACCCATGCCCATCTCACCCCCTTCTACCTCCAGATTTAGGCAAATATTAATCTATGAATTTACCTATTGGGGATGTTTCATATAAATGGAATTATACCATATGTGGTCTTTTACCACTGGCTTCTCTGATTTAGCATATGTTTTCAAGTTTCACTCATGTTGTGGTATATATCGGTCCTTCATTTTTAAAATTGCTGAATTATATTCTGCTGTGTGAGCATACCACATTTTATTTGTCCATTCCCAATGGATGGGCATTTGGTTTGTTTCATTTTTTAGCTATTGTAAAGAATACTTCTCTGAACATTTATGTCCAAGTTTTTGCATGGGCATATGTTTTTATTACTCTTGGAAATGTACTTAGGAGAGGAATTAATGAATTAAGATGTGTTTAACCTATTGAGGAACTGCCATACTATTTTACACAATGGCTGCACATTTTACATTCCCACTAGCAATGCATGAGTGTCACAGGGTTGCAGCTTCTCTGCATCCTCACCAAAAATTGTTATTTTCTGGGGTATGCGTGTGTTTGTATTTATCTCCTTTTGGTTTCAAGTTGCATTTCCCTAATGACTAATGATGTTAAGCATCTTTTATGTTGTTGACAAACATAACATTCCTGTTGACCAATTGTATGTCTTCTATAGAGAAATGACTGTTCAAGTCCTTTGCCTATTTTTTTAAATTAGGTTGTTTATCTTTTCGTAGTTGAGTGGTAGAAGTCCCTCATCAGATACAGAGTACGTAAATATTTTCTTCCATTTTGTTGGTTCTCTTCACTTTCTTGATGGTATTCTTTAAAACAAAAAGGTTTTTAATTTGGAGAAAGTCTGAATTTTATCATTTTTTTCTTTTTTCATTGTGATTTGGGTGTCATATTTAAGGAGGCTTTGCATAAACCAGAAACACAGAGATTTATTCCTATAGTTTCTTCTAAAAGTTGTATAATCTGAGCTGTAGCATTTTGGTCTATAATTCATTTGAGTAAATTTTTATATATGGTATAAGGAAGAGGTTCAACTTCATTCTTTTACATGTGCATATCCAGTTGTCCCAATAGCATTGTTGAAAAGACAAGTCTTTCTCTATTAAAGTGTCTTGACTAGTGTCCAAATCAATTAACCATAAATGTTGAAGATTTGTGTCTGGACTCTCAATTTTCTTCCATTGATCAATATGAATAAGGATATGCCAGGTCCACATTGCCTTAAGTTCTGTAGCTTTACAGTATGTTTTGAAATTGGGTAATGTGCGTACTCCAACTTTATTCTTTTTCAAGATTGGCCATTCTGGATCACTTAAATTTTCATATTAATTTTAAGATCACTTTGTCAATTTCTACAAATAAACCATCTGGAAATAGACTAGAATGTTGTTGAATATATAGATCAATCTAGTGAATATTGCCAACATAACAATATTAAGTCTTCAAATCTACGAACATGGAATATTTTTTCATTTATTTGGATATTCTTTAATTTCAACAATTTTTTGTAGTTTTCAGAATGTAAGTTTCCTTGTTAAACTTAGACTAGAGTGCTTTATTCATTTGATGCTATTTTAAATGGAATTTTTATTAATTGCATTTTATATTGTTCATTGCCAGCGTACAGAAATACAATTAAATTTTGTATATTGATCTTGGACCCTGCAACATGGCAGAACTCATTTTGTAGTTCTAATCTGTGAGATAATTTAAAAAGCTTGTTTATCAGGGAAATACAGGAGAATTGCTGGAGGTACTGAGTGCTCAAATAAGATTTTAGGGTCATGATTTAGAGAGAAAACAGCAAGGTACAGTGCTTTACTCTATTTGAGCTCAGTTGTCTGTGTTGGAAGTATTATAAAAGTATATTAAATATTTGACAGTTGGGAAAAATGAAAATGATGACAAAATCTTAAGACTTTTTGAAAAATCTGAATATATTACAACCACAAAGAATTAAAAATAAGTTGCTTTTCTCTCATAACTACTTGGACAACTTTATATGAATGGCAATTCAAGACCAAATAGAATAAGCATTTGACTTTTTTTATCTGTAAGGTCTTTGAGGATAAAACTCAGACATGTATCACTAATTGTCAACATCTTACAAAGTATTCACCTGTCAGCAGGAATCATATAGAATATATTTAATGAATAACAAATGAATGAATTGTGAGATTGTTTGAGTAAGTTAAGTAAAATTGTACTTGAATGCAGTTACTGCTTGAATGATATAATTAGGTATTCTTCATTTAAATAGTTGAGCAATAGTTCTTAATACTCTCTGCTCAGTGTAGTCACCTGAGGAGATTTTTAAAAATACCAATGCTCATGCACACCCCTAGAGTTTTTTATTTAAATCATTTAGGGATTTTAAAGTTCTGGAGTACTTTAAAATCTCCCAGGATAATCATAATATGCAGCAAAGTTTGGTGACCACTGATCATCAGCTTTTGCCAAATATGATGATTTCTATTAAAGTACTACACTTAATGTTGATATTAAAATAATTTTTATTCCAATATTCATTGTGTTTAGCTACATTCAAGTATATAACTCATTCTACAAAAATGAGATCTGTATGGTAGATATGACAGAGTGTCTGACATATAAGAGGAAATTAAAATACTTTATTTACCTGGAAACATTCCTTTCTGTTTGCTGCATTTAAATAAAATGCATTAAATGTTCTAATAATAGTACAAAGCGTTTTCTGTGTAAGTTAAAAATAAATGGCCCTAGGATATGGCTCTTTTTCATACTCTTTCTTTCAAAAAGGTAGTAATATACGGATTACGTGCCCAAAGGAGCGCTTGTTAGTCAGCTTTTGGGGGACAAAGACCTTTTTGAGAATTTGAAAGTCCATGAACTCCAGAAAATTGTACTTCATGGTTCCTGAGATCCACACATTTAAAGATCACATCAAAATCCATAAACCTTGATTAAGGAATTCTATACTGGAAGAAATGATAACAGTATAATTATAAGGCAATAAACTCATCTTCTAAATTCTCAACATGTTGTATAAATAGACTAAAAAATTTCAACAGTGATATTAAACTTTAATTGCAAAAGCATACAAAATGACTAACGCTTTGTAATTTCCATTACTCTTCTTGGCAAAGTTCTTCCCTCAGTAATCAGGGTTAGATATCATAACTCTCATTAAAGAGGAAAGGACAGGTAAAAAAATGTTTAGGTCATTCCCAGAGCAATCCAGATGCCCCTAATTGCTTCCTCCCCTCCATAAAATCTTTAATATACAGCCTTGGGAACCTAAAATGCAGCATAAACAGTAAAAGCCACCATCTATCATATTATTGAGAATAAAACTCCATAAAATTTGGAAAATATCTAATTTTAGTAGGTTCCTTTTGTGAATTATTGGTTAGTCACTAAACTGGGAATGGCATAAATGTTTTTCATAGTGCTCAGTTTTAGAAGAATTCTGCTTGATTACCACACTAAATGACTATTTCCTGGCTTGTCTTTAAATCTTTTCTATTCTTTCTGGATTCAATTGAAGTTTAAAACCCATGGGCTATATAAAATCTTACAACCATACTGACATTTCTATAATCACACAATGCAGGGAACTAGCGATTACCATCTTTTATGGAATTAGACCACAAGGTAGCAATACCCCTTGTTTCATTCCTACTACATAAATAGTAGGTTATTATACCTCACAGTGGGACCACTCCTTATAATTTTTGTATAATAATATCACTTTGACAACCTTGTCAGTTTCCCTTTAAGAAAAGTAAGGACAGATCAGAGAATGAGAGAAACAAATGACAAGATGACTTCTCATTTCTCTTATAGGAGATGTCTTTTCTAAACTGTGTTATTAGAGAATTTTCTCAAATTTAATAAGACAGGATAAATTTATGTGAACTGATGCCACCAATTACATTACCAGTAACTTGTCCTAGAAGATGGATGACTCTCAAGAAGAACTAGAGCATGCATTTTTTTAATATCCAGCTTTTCCTAATAGTTAGAATTGTGTGTAATAATCCTTTGATTCCATTATTGCAGGCTTCAATTTCATTTTGCCAAACCTAACGGATGAGGTAAATTTGCTGGATACCCAGAAGTTGTGAGTTCAGTCAGATTAGGTTTAGCCACTAGGTAATTTTCAAAAATATATTTCTTGACTTCATCCAGATGAATATTATCTGTAAATATGAGTAGGGCCCCGGTGTACAGCTCTGAGAATGCACATTATAAAGAGTGCGGAAAGACCTACAATGGGTAACATGCATCAAGTAGGATTCCAAAACTAGGCTATAAAATGGTGAAATGCTTTTTCCTTGCTCTGTCAAAATAAATCTTAACCTGAACCATATTAAAATACCATTCCCCATTACATACTTCCAAATGAAGTACGTTACCACAGATAAGTGGACATATGATGATATCATATTTTACTCTCCACATGGAAGCATTGCATTCTATTTAATCAGAAATACAACCATTTCCTATAGAATATGATATTATGAAATACTATGTATGCAGAAATGAAAACACAAAGTATGTCAAAGAATTGCAGTTTCAATAGAACAATGCTAGAATAGATATAGGGTATGTATACTTTGTCTAATAATAAGATCCACTGCAATTCAATCACATCCATTTTAACAAAAATTTACTGACTATGTACCAAACGTGGCAAACACTTTTCACCTAAATGAGACATATGCCTTGTGAATTCATATTATTCTTAAGGTCAGTCATTTGATACTTAGAATAAAGAGGTGTGGTAATATGGCTCCACTTCAGTTGTAGCCAGGATCCTGCTGTATTTATTATGCTACTGGAACTAATAAATCACTCTAATAATGTTTTTTAATTTTGAGATAACATAGATTCACATTCACTTCACAATCGGCACACCTCTCTGCCCACATCACTGTCCCTCCAGTTCACTATTTTTAAGTTATATTACATATATCTATATTCTCCACTAGATTGTAAGTGTGTTCAAAACCAAAAAATCTGTCCCTTAAATACATAGATGGATCTTCTTGGAAACTTAATACTATGCCTTTGTCCATAGTTTTTTCATTTAAAAAATAATTTACAGAACTGTTATTGTCAAAGAGCATTTATCGAAAGATAAAGACTAAAGTTGTTGACTACCTTTATATTATAAAAATATTAAATGTTCTGATGCTCCATTTATGTAGGTATTAAAAACATAAAATTAAAATGAAAATATCACCAAGGTAGATATATTGAGATGCAGAATCTAAACAATTGCTAACAAGTTAATAATAAAAGAAATAATTTTATGATAAGTTGCCATGTTTTCAACCTTAGTTATACATTTCACTTGGCTATACAGTAATAAATACTGGAAATCTAAAAACTAATCAAACGGTATCATTCAAACTTTACAACACTGATGTGTCTTGACCATGAACCAAATTTAGAAAGAAGTGAAATACTCAAATTATATCCCCAGTTTTTCATATTAGTGAGATATACAATAAACAAACATTGTTTATACCTCAGATCCCATGCCTTAATTATTTCATGTATAAAATGAAGATAATTCTTTTCCCCACTCCAACTACTCAAAAGAGGTTTCATATAAATAAATACTGAAACAGTTTCATAAAGGAAAAGAGGCATTTAAAGATTATTTATATTTGTCATGATGCAATTGAAGATAAATTTCCATGACACTAAGGGCTTTACTCTTCAGTAGTGATAGACTACTTTAATTGGGCCTGTTACGCTAGAAAATTTTTAAAAATTTTGAATATATAAAATAACTAAAAAAAAATCAAAGTAAAGAATTGGTAAGATCTAATACAGAAAAAGACAAAGTTACAGAAATATAAGCCCTGAAGGGAAAACAGACAAGCTGAAATGCTGAGAGGCTAAGGGATAATTTCATAGGCTAACACGCTTATGGGTAAAGCATTCTAGAAACAAAAGACCCTTTAAAAGGTCCTTGATGAAATTTCTTGCTCTACATCAAACTACCATAGGGCAACAAATGAGGCATAAATCTAAATAAGAATTGATAGAGTGCCACCAGTCTTTTAGCTCAGCTTCAAATCAGCTCAATACTTGAAATTGATGTGATTCTGAATGGTTATTGCCCATGATTAATTGGCAGAAATAAATGTAAAGTGTCCTGAGAAGAATAATATCATGCCAGGCATCAAAATATTTTTATAAACAATATTGCAAATTTAATATCCAATGGACTATTAAAATAATCAGAAACCCAAGTAGATGAAATAAATTAACAAAATTCAGAGAAACAACAGCACATAGAAACAGAACTAACGTCACTACAGATACTGGAGTTCTTAGTTACAGACTTCAAATTAATAAACTATAAATGTTATTGTAAACAAAATATAATTGGTTTTCTTTTTTAACCAATCTAACAATCTTGCCTTATAAATAAGTCATCTATCTACAAATAATATTGTTACTTAAATATTTCATCTTAAATCATTCATTTTATTAAGTTATTTCTCTTTGCTCCATCTATGCTGTCTTTTAATAACACCTTTCTTCACTTTTACAAGACTTACACTGTGAATTTTGCTTCTTTTAAAAATTAGTTAGAAAATTAATTTTTTCCTAAATATTTATAATTCCTCTTTTTCCTTCCTCCACCCGTTTATTTCTGTCTATATTAATTTAGGTATGCACAATATTCTCTCGATTTTGATTTGTCTATATATATGTATGTAATGTATTTACTTTCAAGAAAGCAAAATTTTAAAGACTATTTCTAGGTTGGAAGAAAAGGAAAAATGAAACAATAAAATGCACATAACCATTCCCCAAAGAGTTAAGACAGCACAGATGAAGCAAAAAGAAATTATTTAATAAAATGGAAGATTTAAATTGAAATATAACAATATTAAATTTAAATAAACTATGCTATATTTATAAGACAGGATTGTCAGATTGGATAAAAGATAAAATCTCATTTATATTTTGTTTACAAGAGACTCATCTAAACACAAGCATTCAGGAGCATGAAAAACAAAAGATGAAAAGATATATACCATGGAAAATCTAACAACAAGAACAAAACATTTGATATTGCTATACTAATGTCAAAATAGACTTTAAGGCAAAACCAATTTCTAGTGATAAAGAGGGACAGTTCATTTGTCATTAAAGGTTCAATTCAGCAGTGAGATGTAACAATTCTAAGTTTCAAATGACATGACTTCAAAATATATCATATGGAAATTGACATATCTACCAGGAAGAAATGGAAATATACATGATTTTAGTGAGAAATTTTAACAGCTATTCTCAGTGGCTGGTACTGTGTACATATACATGAGGATACTGCAATTGTATTCTGGTAAATGTTTAATAACTGGTACTCGGGAATAAAAAGCCTTGATTTGTAGTATTTGCTGATTTCTAGGATATAAATTCTTCCACCATAGCTGATTTCAAGTTACCAACATGGCATCACTGATCCAGAGTTGAGAAAATAGGTACAATAGGATTGGGAAAGCAATTTGAGTTTTCCCCCATGACTGTATACTCCAACTGGACCAAAAAGATTAGCAAATTTATCTAATTAGAACATACAAGACATCATCCCACTAACAATGATACATTTCTTTTTACTAATGAATATTTATAATAGCTTACCTCTATTTGGCAATAAAGTTTAAGGGATGGAAATCACACAAAGTATTTATAGTATCATAATTAAGTTAGAAATTAGTTAAAGAAAAAGATTAGTCAGTTTGAAAACTATTAAATAACTGATTGATTAAAGAAAAAATCATGATAGAACTTGTAAAAATGTATTTGAATGAATGCTAATGAAGATAGCACATCAAACCTGTAGACTACAACGTACACATGCTTGGAAGGAAATATATACCATTACATGTCTGTATTCAAAATGAGAATGTTGATAATCAATAAGCTAAGAATTTATGTGAAGACATTAGAATAAAAAGCCATTAAATCAAAGATTATAATAAGCAAATAATAAAGATAAAACAAGAAATTAATACAATAGAAAAGAAACAAATGAAAATCAACAAAGTCAAAGTAAAAGCACTAATAAGTTGGGTGGAGGAGCTGATCAAGGAGAAAAATGGGAAAGTGATTTTTACTGGTACCTCACAAAAGAGTATTTATTTGATATAGTGTATTATTGTACAAGATTACCACCATTCTTCTTTGCCTAATTAATCAAAGGCTTCACTGTGCAAATTGCTCTGGCCCATGCAATGTGAGTGAAAGTGACATGTGCCCGTTCTGAGCAAAAGCTTTAACCCATTGGGTTAAATGGGTTAAAGCACCAGCTCTATTCTCTTTTCCTTTTGACACAACGGAAGCAATATCCAGAGAGGGGCTTCTGAATTAGCTGAGGTCTCAGAGTCTAGAATCTATGAAGAAGAGCCACACCAGGCTCAAGATGGCCAGAAACCAAGTATGAAAAATAAACCTTTGTCAGAGTATTCTTTCCTTTTTTTAAATTCTTTTCTTTACTCTATTTCCTTTCTCTTTCCTTTCTTTTCATTTTGCTTGCTCCCTTCCCTTCCTTTTCCTTTCCTTCTTTCCCCTCCATTCCCCTTTCCTTCCTTTCTTTTATTTTATTAAACAATAACATAATTTGCAATAAACTAATTGATATAAATGTTATATTATCCAAATGGAAATAATTCAGGGTAATGTTAATTAGAATCATGAAATACTATGAAGCACTCATCTAAATGCACGAATTTAAAAAGACTAAGTCTATATCTAACAATATAATATTAAGCTAGACAGGTAAAATAATATACACTGAATGATCACATTTATGTAGAACACAAAAGAAAAGCAGACAAAACTGAACTAGAGTCCTTAGGGACACATCCTTAGTTAAACTACAAATAAAAGCAAGGAAGTTATAATATGATGGCTTCTGGTGTCCACCGATTTATAAGTCTCCTCAGAGTATAAGAAACTGGGTTACAGAACCCTGAAGGAAATTATTAAATTATTGTCAGGCAATAAGCCCATTTTCTAAAGCAAGTCCTCAACATGTTGTATAAACAGAATGAGTAAAGAGATTTCAACAGTGATAATGAATTTAAATTATAAAAAGATATAGTGATTAATACTCTGTAATTTTATTACTCTTCTTGGCAAAATTCTTACCTAGACAGTCAAGGTTAGAGATTATTACTCTCATTAAAGAGAATGGGTCATGCCCAGAGCAATCGAGATGACTCTCTTGTTGCTCCTCTTCCACAAAGTTTCTAAAGTACTGTCATGGGAATATGAAATGAATCATGAATAGTAAAATCTGCCATTTGTCTTATTACTCAGAAAAAAAAAACTTGTACTATTTAAAAATATACTGTTTTAGTGGCTCTTTCTGTAAATTATTATTTGATCACTAAACTAGAAATGACATAAATGTAATGCCTGACACAAGCAGATAATCAACACATTTTATTTTTCCATATCCTTCTTTTCCTTTGTGCTGCATTTTTATATTATGTGGTACAAAGTACTACTTGAAGTTAAAATTAAGTCATTCTAGGATATGGCCCTTTTCCACACACCCTTATTTCAACAATTTCATATAGTATCATAAAAATTACATTTACAGAGAAATGTTACTTGACTTTTGGGGAATGCAGATCCCTTTGAGAATATGAAGAAGCCATGACTTCTCTCTTTCCAGATAAGTTGCAGGAAAGTGATTGTAATAAAAGTCAGAATGGTATTTATTTTGAAAGTAGTGATTAGGAGATGACATAAAGTAAGTTCCATGGCTCTGCCAAAAATAAATAAATACCAAGAAAAAGTTAAAAGGAAATAAAAAAGCAGGAAAAAAAAATAAAAATGTGTATATTCTCAAAGCCATCAAGATAAAGAGAATTTCTATTACTTCTTATATGTGAAGAAAATAACATAATGTGTGAGTTACCTGGGAGATCAGAAAGATAAAATGCATGTCTTCTATTTTTATGAGTCATCAGGACCAAGGAAACCCCAAAATAAGCCACATATCTTTGGCTTGTTTATACTGATAGACTTTTTCTTAAGTAGAAACCTATAATTAACTTCATAGCATCCTACTGTGGTAGACCACAACTAGGCCTCTAGAGGTGAAATCTCAAAAAAAATATGAAAATATTGAATTTTTAAGTATCATATACCTGGAATAAATAACTGTGTATCAGCAAAAACTTGGAATTGATGCATTAGGTCCATGCAATCTGGGCTACCATTGTGGCACAATTCCCATGGACTAATGTCAATGAGAAACTCCCTTAAAATTCTTCCTGAATCTGCATCCACGGCTAAGATCAAACTTTTAGAGTATCTACAAGAGGCAGGAGGGAGGCAACAGGTTGGGGCATTCCTCAAATAACCTTGTATTCATTTGTTTCATTTAGAAATATTTGGACCATTTGCAATGCTTATTTATGAATTTATTGAAAGTTACCTTGGCTGAGTCCGAATAATCTCACCAGTCCTCAAAACTGGACGACTCCGTGGTCTGTCCTAGCTCATCCAGATTCACAAATCATCGAAGAACTGTGAAAGAAATAGAAAATCCTAATAAAAAACAAAAATAAAAACATCAATAATGAACATAAAAATAAGGCACAGATTGGAAATAGTATAATATATATGGAAAATATACCATGTATAAACTTCTGGAAATGCATTTGAAAGCTTGGAAAATACATTATTTCTATTTACAAGAAAAGATAGAACATACAATTACAACACGAACTACAAACTGGAAACATACTATAACAATTTGTTCATGGTACTAGTATGAAAAATACCTGTATGGTGAGAAGAAAGTTACAAACACAACTCAGGCAAAAAGGTAGTATTTTGTTTCACTTTCCCATTAGCTGTACTGTATTTAATCTTTGACTCTGAAGAAATTCTTACTGGGACTCAACAAATGCACTTTTTGGTATTAAGCTAATCTGAGAAAATGCTATTTCTTTTGAAACTTTCAATGTCATCAATAATGGAACAGTGTGAGGTGTTAAACAGTGAAGCAGTAAGTGCTTGTTGGTGGCTCACAGTGTTGGAATAAAAGGACCTACGTTCAAGTTCTGCTTTAACATCTATTGGCTGTGTTGTTCTGGGAAAATAGCTACACATTTGTGAGCTTCATTTGCTTCTCTCTCCAAATGGAAATGACATATTTCAAATGATGAAAAATGTACCTTTATTATCTGTACCACTCAGAAAATACAGCTATTTTGTTTGCAAGATGTCATCAAGTATAAGATTCATGGTTATTTCAGAGATAATAAAAATTTTAAATTGTAAAATCAATAAAATATGGTAATGCAAATGAGCCATGGATACAAAAATGAGGCAATATATGTTCAAATGATTTACAAACTAAATCAATAGGATATTAATTCTATACCCATAATCTAGTATTTTGATATATTCTATCATAGGTTGTTCTCTAGTTTGCTTCATATATGAACATTATATCTCCCCAAAGAAATGATAACCCATTTCAGGGAATATAATTTTTTGGTACTGCTATAATGCCTAGCATAAATTTGCACAATCAGTTACCATTTGTTCATGTTTCAGATTTTGTAGAAAAAGTTAAAGAGACTGTAATGTTTACCTAAACCTTACTATTTGAATATCCTCTATCAATAAGAAACTAAAAAAGTTGATACCAGATTTGACATTCGGTTGAGGCATTATGAATGAACATTAACTATATTATTCCCCTAATTGCCCCTAATGTTTATTTCTATCTTACATTTGGAAGATCCATATTGTGTATTTTACTATTGAGATGCAATTCTTCATAGGCTTTGTATATTTCTGCTACTATATTTAATAGCAAAGTGAGACCCTGACTGCTCTTTGCCTCCATAGTCCCTTTTTAAAGATGCCTCTAAAGCAAAGAGCGTTAGAAGATAGAAATATTTTCTCTCTCCTGAAAAAATGACAAGGTTGCTTAAAGCCTTGGAAGATAGAGATAACGTCTCTTTTCCTCTAGAGCAAAATGAAGGCATACTTACATTTCAGTGCAATAAAGATAATGTCTTTGTGATTTTTAATTTTATGTGTCAACTTGCCTGGAATAAAGGATGCCCAGATAATAGGAAAAAATAAAAACATTATTTCTGGGTATATCTGTGAAGGTGTTTCCAGAAGAGAATAGCATTTGAATCTGTAAACTAAGTATAGAAGACTCACCCTCACAAAATGGGTGGGCATTATTCAATCCATTGAGAGGTTAACTATAACAAAAAGGCAGAGGGGTGGGGAATTTTTTCTCTTCTTTAGCTGAGACATCCATCTTCTACTGCCCATGAACATCAGAACTCTTGGTTCTTGGGCCTGCAGACTCCAGGACTTATACCAGTATCCCCAGGGTTCTCAGGCCTTTGGACTATAACTGAATTACTCCACTGGCTTTCTGATTCTCCAGTTTGCAAACAGCTTATGTTGGGACTTCATTGACTCTACTATTGTGTGAGCTAGTTCCCATAATAAATGTCTCTCTCTCTCTCTCTCTATATATATATATATATATATATGTATATACACACACACATACATACATACACACACACATATATAGATATCATCTCCTATTGGCTCTGTTTCTCTGGAGAACCCTGACTAGTTCAGTCTCCCTCCAGGTTCCAGATGTCCGAGTAGGCATGGTTCAGGTCCTCTAAGTTCAATGTTCCTATAAAGCAACTATTGTGTGTGCATGTGTCATCTGCCTATATTAGTGTTGCACTATGAGAATTGGAGTTTTGGGAAATAGTGTAAAATGATAACATTCTTGTCTCTTGTTATTGCTGTAAGTAATAACCTGTTCTTGATCTCTGACCCAAGAGTCTTGTGTCTTATATCTCCATCCATGTAACTATGGCAGATTAATTTGTTAGATTGGAAGTAGGGAAGATTTTATATTCTTCACAGTTGTTGAAATTTTAATTCTCCAATTTTTACAATGAATTTAACGTACCTTATGGTATAATATGTCAACAGCAAAAAAAATTGTACCTAAATTAGGCAATTTAGGTAACTTGGGGAGATACGGCTCAAAAGAAATGTTTAGGTTTCATCTGTAAGACTTTTTTTAAAAAAAGAGGTTATAATATTACTTTTGTAATAATTAGAACTTAATTATGCCTGGAGCAAGAGTTTGTTCCATAGAACATTTAAGAATCTATTCTAGTACTTAGAAAATATGAATTATAATATCATTGATATTCTAAGATTATAAAGTAGAAAAAAATACCAACGCTATATGAATGCCATGGCAGTCAGGAATTTGTACGTGTTCTTCTTACAGAAATTATCATTAGATTTAACCCACAGCCTCTGATAATTATGATTTCATGGAAACTGCCCAAAGGAAACTCTTTCAATTAGTTCGTGTACGATGTCACTCTATAATTTGGGGTCAGTTCAGAAGAATTTTCTAATTACTACATAAAAGGTTATTTAATAAGAAAAGATGTATGGCTCACTGCAAGTACTTTGATACTTTTACACTTGTTTTAGTAAATATAATATCTAAAAAGAGGACTTGGGATGTTATAATTAACTATCAGCACTTTCTATATACATTATATTCATTTTTAAATACAAAGGTATATCCATATATGTATATAAAATGTCAATCACATCTGTATATTTTTGTCTTTGGGAAAAGGCAATATAATACTAAAGCAATTTCCTTTTTCAATATTTTATGATAAAATAATCTATGATTATACATAAAATCTTCATTACAATGATATACTTCAATTATTACAACAGTGAAGTATATAATGAATGGGTTAAAATGATATTGCTTTAAAGAGAATTGCAATAGAAGACAGTAATAAATGTCAAAATGAGTGAAAAAATACTTATTTTTAGAAATAATTTATTATATTGATGAATTTTGTTTAATTTTAACCTTGATTTACCCCAAATTATTACTCTTCAAAATCTATTAATCCTTGGGTTAAACAAAATATATTATTAAAATTTAAAAACATCTATTAATCCATGGGTATTTGGTGTGATGATTTTTAAACATTAAAAAATAATTGAAATCGTCCTGAGCTTTGCTGCTAAAACCACAATAAATAGTCACAAGTCAATGAGATCAAAATAATTAAAAACCCACTAAGCATTTAAATTAAAATTTAGTTCTTTGTTAGTTCTGTTAATCTGCATGTATCTACCAGAGAGTCATAATGCATATATTTATGCTAATAGGATTGGCCCAATCATTCAAAAACCTTTAACAATTTAATTTAGATCATAGATTGATGGTTAGATTGATAATTAGCTATTCAATATTTATAGATTATAAGTATTCCCTATATCTTTCTCATGGAAAAGTATTTCAGTTATGATAGCTTGATTCAAGTTATACAAATTAAATGGCCAAAATAAAATGATTTATCAAGGGAACAGAATAGAACTGGGAAGAAATAGCATTTTTCTTGTTTTCAACAAAAAGCAAGGCTATAGTATATTATTAAAATGATTTAGAAAATATTCTGAAGAACTAAAATTGAGCACAGATTTTTTTTAAACCCTACCAGAGAGAGGTGAGGTTAATATCCTCTCCCCTTGAATAAGAGCAGATCCTTTTGTTAGGGTGGCAGTCTGCCCTTGGTTCTTGGTGTGCTCTTGGCGGAAGAATGACCAGACACACCAAAGTGTGAAGTCCAGACTATTATCCTGGTCCTCTGAATCCTTGCTTGGAAAAATCACCAGCATGGCTAGTGTGATGGAATAACCTCAGGCAGGAAGCAATTTCACAGGATCAGCTCTTTATTGTAGAATGAAACAGGTCTGTCTCTGCAAGTGGAGAGAGCCAGACTGACTCACTCACTCTTACTCTCTCACACTCTCTCTCTCTCTCACACACGTTCACACTCTCTCTTCCTCTCTCCCTCCCTTCCTCTCTCACTCACAATGATTTTCAGTCTCTCTATCTCAATTCTCCTATTGTTTCCTTTTACTAGCCCAGTCGAGGGAGGGCTATCTGGGGAGTGTGGGATGTTATCACATGATCAACAGGTGTCCTCGAAATTCCATCTGTTTATAGGAGCTCCCTCTAAAAAAACCCATATGGAAGGGCGGGTGAACCACAATGCAGATTCAAGCTAATCTCATAATAATTACCCTTAGGTTACTCTAGGTCACTTTCTAAATCCTATCATGCCAGGGCTGAGGAATTCCCAGACTGAGAAAGCACTCCCTCCTTCCCAGGTGTAGCAGTTGCTTAAGATAGGATTAAGGGTGGGGCAACACCAAATGGAGTGCCTGCCTTTATCCTTCTTCCCAGGTGGAGCAATTGCTGGAGACAGCACCAAAGCAGGGAACCCTTCTCCCAGAAGAGAAGAGCCGGAGATCCTATCTACCTAACACTATGTCTGCTTTGCTCAATAGTTGAAGCAATGAGCATTTTAGAGAATGATTGGTCAACTTTGTGGCAGCACAATTCACTATTGCAAGGATGTGGAAACAGCCCAAGTGCCCATCAATTCATGTAAAATTTGGTCTATGTGTACAATGGAATATTACTCAATTATAAGAAACAACAGTGACCTAGCACCTCTTATATTTTCCTGAATAGAGCTTGAGCCCATTATACGAAGTGAGGTATCACAAGATGGGAAGAATAGGCTCCACATGTATTCGCCATCAAATTGGCACTGGCTGATTAAAACTACAGTGCTCACAGGGTAGTAATATTCTCCAGGGATTAGGGGATTGGGGGATAAACTCACAACTAATGGATGTGGTGAGCATTGTAGAGGGGAAGGGCATGCCTCTAATCCTCACTTGGGTGAGGCGAAGACATAAAATGTAACCAAAATGTTTGTACCCTTATAATATCCTGAAATAAATAAATATATATATGTATATATATAATTTTTTTTTAAAAAAAGAGAATGATTGGTCATATGGGAAGTGCTCAAACAAAACCAAAAACCTAACTGGTATACTTAGTAGACTTGAGGTCATGAATCAAATTTTCCACTTTGACAATTATCAAGGAGTTCATGAATTCATTTAAAAGCTACATTTTTTAATCCTGAAGTTTTCCAAGTTCCTTTATTGATAAACACATAGAAAATATGGTACAAAAATTTCAAGTTTAATTATTTCTTAATAGTTCAATTTATAACAAATATCACAGCTTGCCGTATTTGAAAGGTCAATTGTGCTTTCTGGCACACACAAGATGAAAAAACAAACATAACCATGTAAAATTAATTATGTGCAATTGTGACCTTATTACAGTGATGGAGTAGCATATAGCTCCTGGAAAAAATATCTAGAAGTATTTTTACTTTTGTTTAAAATTCAGGTCAATTTGGTAAAATATTTAATTAGGTAAAATATTTAATATTTTTAATATTATAACTATTAAATGAACACATAATTTTTTTTAACTTCATTACTAAATTAATTCTGTCACTTTTCTTGCCATAGTATACTAACAACCTCTGTGCTTAGGAGAGCTCAGAGAGGCCTATCTGAACCTAGGATAATTGTGATTGAATAGTAAAACTTTATATCCTCACCAGAAAGAAAACTAACATAGAAGAACGGCTACTCAGTTCTTGATTAGCCAACCCAGGCTTAGTTTATAGTATAGAGAAATGCACAGAAGTGAAAGAACTCAGAAAATGCAGGCCTCTCTGGGTGTGAATACAATTCATTGAAAATCAAGACATGTCTATGCTTAGAAAGTTAAGATGTTATGATTCTAATCTCCCAACTTTGAAGTGCTTATAACTAAAATAAAAATATTTTATTTTTAATACCTCCAAATACCTTCAAATTTTCCCCTTTTTCTCTCTCCTAATTCTCTAGCACTCATATTTTATGCAGATGCCATATCACCAGCTGCTCTTATTTCACAATTTCCCAAGATACAAAAATCCCATAGCATGTGGATATTCTCAAGTCCAGGCCTAATGCCTCAGGCCTATATCTACCTTTATCTTTTTATGGCAGTTAAATTCAGCTACAGGAATTTATTTTGTTATCCTATATTTTTGACTAAAATTTTTCTATCCCTGACAGTTCATGTCTTTGAAAATATATAAAATTTACAGGTCAAAAACTAAAGACAAAATAGACAAGTAAAAGCCCGAACCAAACCATTGTTGTCTTTTAATGGAGGGAAAATGAGGGGAGAGAGATGCTACCTTCTTGTCCATATGTCCTATCACAGACAACTGAGAAACTTATTATTTCAAGTATTGCTTTTAATAATGTTTGAATAGGCATAAAGCAGCTTTTTAAAACAATGGAAATTATTACAATTTTTTAAAATAAACTTATATGGAAGGTACTGTCATTTTCTTTGGAAAAGTATATGCCACACATAATGGGAGACAAAATCAATACCTTTCTCTTTGCAGCAAATAATACCATGAGCTCTGTCTGCTGTCACTTCCAGCTTTGGACAAAATTGGCCAATGACCCTCTGAGATGAATATTACATGTTTTTCTACATTTGGTCACCGTAATTGTCCTTGTGTGTTCTGGGTTTTTTTTTTTTTTTTTAACTCAAAGCAGCTAAGTACTAAGTGGCTATAAATTAATTAGAAATATGTTGTCATAGAATCTTTATTATTTTTGTTTTACTTTTTAGTTTGATCTATGACCAGAGTTCAGGTTGCCATTCATTTATTTGCTATCACTGAGCAGTCAACTACCAGACATCCTACAAGGCTCCCGCTGGTCTTACAAAGCTGCCGATTTATAGTGAACCAAATGTTGTAAAGTCCAAGTCACATATACTCTTTTAAAAGTAAAAAAATATGTTATAAAATAGATCAGAATAACTATCGATATCAAAGTCATCATTTGAGCCAAGGAAAACTTTGTAAATTGACTTTATGAGATTTGAAATTGCATATGAGTTAATGTAAATAACTACTAATGTCTCCTCCAAATATGAGATTCTATGATTTTTAACACAAGTAAATATATGAAGAATGTTATGCATTGTATCCCCACCTCATCTAGCATACTGTTATTTACATAGTAGTAAACCATAAGGATAGGCCTCAATTAGCCTTCAACATTCAACGAACTACATATTTGCTTTTTACCCTGCTTCCCTGCTGATAGAGAATTTGCCCATCATTTACTCACCCTTTTGTCTCTAATGGGAATATCTCTTCCATTTTTAATTTCTCTGCTGCTAAAGTTATCACTGTCCTAAATCCCTTTAAGTTCTATTCACTTCTTGACACAGCTCTAAAACCAGTCTGGTCTAAGGAGCTTAGTACTCAAGAGTCAAGGATATTTAAAAGATCTATTTGGAATTATTGTTATCAAACTCATTTTCATAGGTACTTGGGATCCAATACTGCTACTAATATTAATATGTCTGCTCTATGTGGCATGAAATAGGCTTTTGTTTGGCAATCCCAGAACAGCAGGTGAAAAAAAAAAAGCATCTAACAGATGCTTAAAGGTTAAAATCATAATCAAATGGGGACTCCAATAAATGGCTAAATGTTTGACAAAATAATCTTTCATTATGAAGTTTAACAGTTTGATTCAACGTACATATCAAAATTATATGGTTCATAAAAATATGCGTATCATTGTTATTTGCATAACATTGTCCTTTCCTCAATATTAACAGATAACTACCCCTTGAGGATACTTATAATAGGTTATTAATCTTCCTACAAAGTCTTGTATAATAAGACTAGAAAATAGATCCACTGTCTAATACCTACTGTGTGCCAGGTATTTTACATATTTTATCTCTGTCACAACATTATGCAGATAAAGAAACAGAGAACCACAAAGAATAAATGTCTCTCACAATGTTAGTGGGATTTTAATCTGCCTAATACCACAGCTGGGGTCTTTGCAGTATATAACTATATATTACACTTTTACATTCTCACTGGAAGCCAACAAACTAGAATTTATTAAATAAACTTTACAGATGAGAAAATTCAAATAGCCAGGTACATTGATGTGCATATATATGGTAATACAGTAAGTTAAAAGCAAACACTAGGCTCAAATAAGTCTAATAATAAGTCTAAATAAAACATTAGGTTTACTGAAATTCCATCTTTCTTCAAAACATTGTTTTGATGTAAATTTGAATTGTGGGGATTTGTATTGTTTCTAGTTTTAAATTCTGCCTCTGAACATAGTTCTTTTTTGCCTTTCAAAGTTATATATATGTTAATTACTTTTTCCCTTACAGATCAGATAGACACAATATTCTAGATATGAAGAGAAAAACAATGAACGATTTTAAAACAAATATTCAACTTTCAAAAATAATAAATCTAATTTATTTTAAAAAGTCTAATAAATGGCCGCTAGATGAATTCTTATGAAAGGATAGCTAATTAAACTTACAAGACCTGCACTTAAATTAAGTGGTCACTCAATGCTGCACATATAATTATATATTTATTATAAGAAATTTTTTAAAATGTATATTTAAGGCTTATAAACACTGGTTTTCATTCTTTTTTTTTTTTTTTTTTATTTAACCTAAGGCTGTGAATTCACCCACTGGTTTTGTTAAGGTGTGATCCAAAGCTTTTCTTTGGATGCCCTGAATTAGGCACAAGTTTTGTACACACATTTTATAGATATTTGTAATGACACTAAATGGCAATTTGTGCTGTTGTCCTTGTTTTATTGTACCTTAAAATATCAAGAATTCATAAAATTTAAATCATTAATAATTGGCATGCCACATTGTAGTTCATATATAGACTTCCAAAGTAAGAATGAATTAACTGGTATGTGAGTTCTACTCTTTTTTCAGAGATTGTCCCTTGGTGAATGGATTAATATTACCCTATCTCATAACAAACCATTCTGAAAACTCACATAGATAAAATTACATTGAATTATTAATTGTGTAGACAGCCTGAGTTTAATAATGATTCTGAGCTGCTCACATTTCTGAAAGCACTTTATTCTTCTAGCCATGGCATTGCCAGAAACAATTACTAAGTCAAGAAATGAGAAGGTAAAGTTACATGCAATTGAAATCATAATTAGTCTGTGACCTGGTTTTCATACCAATTAAGTTCTACCCTTCTATTTTCTTCTTCTAAATAATGCATATATGCCTTTCTCTTCTTTTCATAAATATTCTTGAATATTTACTATTAAATGACGTCCTGTACCACATGGCTCTCATCCAGGGACATCACTAATGAGAACTTAATAGTTCTTAACAGTTTTCTATTAGCCAGTTCCAATGTCAACAGCCTGAAGAGGTTAAACAGAGTACAAATAAAATGACCCTTGCCATCTCTTTCCAAATAATTCACTGAAGCTATTCATTTTACACTGGGGGGCTGACAAGCAGAAAAATTCTAATTTGTTTCTTCACTCACAGTCCCTAAGGTTGGTTACATTACAGCAAAAGCTGTGAAATGCACAGGATCATTTTGGTCTTGACAAGTAACAGGAATTATCTTGAATTTGAGGTTCGAAGTGGGAAATAACTGAAGCTAATCAGTTATTAGAAGAAAATTTGGTATAGAGATATAATTGCAAGAAGTGGATTTGAACACGATTCCTGGCCAATGAAACCAATCATTTTCAATATCAATGTGGCATCTTGAAAAAGGTCTGCTGGCCTGAAGTTAGGATCTGCAGTTCTGGCTGTGCTCCTGAGGTAGTAGCTCTGTGGCCTGAAGCTTAAACACAAGTCTATGGAGGTCCTAAGTCTCTTTTGGTGATTGAGTGCTTCCTTTAAATATATATATATATGCACACACACACACATATAAATTCTAATTAAATGCACTTGTTTCTTCATGAAAAAAGGTTGGCAGATTTAGTAATTACAAAGTGGAGTGGGACAGAGAAGACTGAAGCACATAATATTAAATGTATCCTAAGTCAGATGCTTATTAACTATCAAAGTCAAATACAAAGATTAAAGTAAACTTGTTCCTTAGTGGCTTGAAGCAGTCAACCAGCATGCCCAAGAATATTTTGAAAGAAACAGGTGCACTAACATATTTTGAAGTAGAAGTCAACATAATTTATTAATTGTTCATGGTATATGGAGTACAATTTTGAGACAGAATTTTACTTCGTAAAATACCACAGAATTTACAAAGTAATAGAAGATACGATCTATCTTCTCAAAGCATATGGTGGGGGAAAATAAGTAAACAAACAAACAATAAACATAAATATTAGGACATGGAATGACGTATTATCAAATGTAATCACAGGTGCACAGCATGCACATGTGTAACATCATAGCAAACCACCATTTTACCCTATTGCCTCTTTTATTAATCTAGACCAACAAGAGTAATAGCTTTATTCATATCCATGGCATGTGTTCATATAGATGGCATGTAACATGTATGTGAATCCTCTTGGTTGTACTCTTCCCTGTGTACACACACGGGGCTTTGCAGGTAAAAGTAGCAAAATGTCAAACAAGATGTCAAGAGTCCAGATATATGAAGAAATAATTAATGACCTACTTCAGCTGAGCTATGAGGAGACATCTTGCCTTGTGATGAAGAGAATTGCTAAATAATTGCCTTGTCAGCTGAAGAAACACTAACATCATTATATCAACAACATAAAAGCATTGATCAGTTACTACCACATTTTCAGTAGCCTTAAACAATGCTTTTAAATGCACCTGCTTGCTATAAGGAAAATTGCTGAGGAGAAGAAAAAAGACAGCAGCTAAAACGTCCCTATTCAATGTTTAAAAAGAATTTCTCTATTCAACTTTTCAGAAGCCTACTTAGTTATAAGATGATGAACAGTATATAAAATATCATATTCAAAAATCAAGGTTATATAAACTGTTATGGAATACCAAAAATTTGTAATTGTACTGGCACCACAAAGACATTAATAGAATCTGATTGGATAGCATATATAGGGATATAGGCAATCATCAATAAACCAATATTTCATGTTTGGACAGGTAAGTCATTTAAAGCCCTGCTAGTGGTGAGTTCAATATTTATTTACATCTACCTTGAGGAGAGATGGCTCTTGGAGGGTTTCAACCTCCCTCTCTTAGCTCTATGTGAGTAGGCATCTGCCTTGACCCACATCTCTTCTCTCTGGCTAATTACTGATCCAAGATTTTACACTGGTATCACCACTGATGTTGGAAATGTCACTGAATACTTCTGTCTTTAGTTTCTGAATCCACAAAACAATGGGCATGAACATAATGATCTATGAGAGTCTCAGGTACTCAAAAATATTTTCCCCCAAGTAACAAAAGAAAGCATAAAGTGATATTTTTTAAAAATTTAGTATTTCTACCTTTGCTTTAATTTTAAGTCTTAGAAAACATTGTTTTCTACTATTATTCTTTTTTATTATGAGTTTAATAAGACTAATATGGAACTTAAGAGGCATACCAAATGAAATTAGATTTTCTTTTTTTAACTCATTCTAAGTTTCTAAAACTCAACTCACTAAATTTAATTTTGGTTCACAACATAGTTTTAAAGACATGTATTTTTTAAAATTATGCTTACACATACATTGTCATTTGCTTTATTAACAATTTTATCAGATTCCCTCAAAAGCCACATAGAGTAAGAAAAACATTCCTCATGAATTCCCAGAGTGAAGTCCGTTTTCTCTGAGAGAAAGGCTTCAGAGCAATTCACCTCTGCTGAATCAGGCAAGTGCAGATGACTGATCGTAGTCAGTTATCAAAACAGCTGTCCTGTCACACCATGAATCGATGGCAGTCCATGCTGATCACATTAGCAAGAAAGGTCAGATTTTGTATTTTCAGACTCCCTTGTACATCTAGTACTAATGCGATTGTCAGTATCATTCATAAAAATGGAAAAAACCCAGATATAGTATAGAGTTGCCAATACAATAGCAGTGGCAAAATCAAGGAAAGAAAAATAAATTCAAGAAAGAATTCCACATATGCATTTAAAAGAAATGGATATATTGTAATACAGGACATCCAGTGAATATGGAGAACAAATTTTATAATTTCAACAACTAGTTTGCTTGTTATAAGCTTAGCATTTAACACCAGTGAACATTTTCATTTAAAACAAAACAACACAAAATAAACACTTACTGACTCACAAGACATAACTTAGCCAGTGATTAATCTTTGAAACTAAACTTGGACTTGCCCTTTCCCTGTTACTGTCTTTAGCTTTAACACTGTTAGAGCAACTGTAAAGTGTCTATGTGATCATCTGTGTTAAGAGGTAAGAAATTTTATACTCAAACTCTTGTTTACAAGCAACTTTTCATCCTGATAATGAATCTGTAAAAATGATTCAAATTTTATCTTCTTCATGGAAGATAATTGTTTCTTACTTAAGAATGGTAGGTAGCATTAAATATAAAAATCACAAAATATTCCAGATAAGTTTTCTTTTTGTTATATCCTAAATGTAATATCTGGAGGCATGGATACTTAATTTGGCAATATGGAATGACTTGGGGTCCACTAGGGTTGGGGTAAAATAAATTTTCTATGGGGCCATCAAATTTCCATAGGTCTTGCGAGTAAGGTACTAATTGCCTTTTCTTCTGAACAATCTTTTTAAAAATACTTGTGAGTCATCTTAAAGATAGAGTTAGATAGTGACTTCTTCTAGAGCATATGCCAGGTATGCTAATTTCCCGTAGAAGATCCAGATTCCCAAAGCCCACATTTTGTTATGCATCTCACCGAGTGTGTATGTGTCATCTGGCCCTCTTTATATAGCCCTGTAGAAACTGGGATTCAGGAAATTGGTACAAAACTACTCCGTACACTAGCTAAGTAGTAAGCTGCCCTATTGCTGTGAGTGATAAACTGCCCTTTGTCTCTGCCCCAGAAGCCTTATGTCTTCAACTATCATCCATGAAACTGTGACAAGCTAACTTGTTAGCTTCATAGTCGGTAAAATCTCAGACTCGCCATAGATATTTGAAAAGAGGGCCCCCAAATTGACTGCCAATTGGTATTTTTAAATTTAATGGTAATTCCTATCCATTTAACAATTTCTTTATTGATTTATTTAAATCATAGACATTTATAGCCCCAAATATTTGGGTTAACTTTAGGACACAATTATATGCACCACCAAGGGATGGAACATTTGAAGAGACAGAATGGCTTACTCTAGTCAACTACCATAGGGAAAATATGGACTCTGCCTTCTTCAAATATTTTCCTAAATTGGAATGGGTTTAGCTATTGGGCTGCCAAAAACAGATTAATTAGTACATTTATTTAAAAAGAGAAGGAAAGAAAAAAGTGAACTAAAGTGAAAAATATCCACTATAATATCTATGAATTCTGAGTTTATAAATAATTTATGTAATACAAAAGACAGAAATTTTACCACTTCCTGTTTATTTATATGGTATAATACATCTAACATATTTGTCCATAATCTTGCTTTTTATGCTGCCATTTTCTTTATTATCATTCATTTGTTTTTCCTCCTTAGGCTTAATTGCTTATATTTTATTTTCAAGCTTCCCCACCACTACAAGAATAAATATATATTTTTCTCTCAATGCCTCAAAGATAAAAATATAAATGTTCAAAGATATAATAACTGAAGCTATTCATCCCCCAAATCAGACATTCATTTGACAAACTTATTTTTAAAAGCAGTGCACAAAATCAAACATCAAATTTAACCAAATAATATCTTACTGGGCATTCTAAAGAGAATACTGGAAATAAGTTAGTTAAATAATTAGGCCCCTCAAGAAAAAAATCTATGATACTGCAGCCTTCAATTTTGCTTTATTCTGTAACCTGGAGGGTATTTTACAATCCTAAACTGTATTAAATTGACACTGATAGCACAGCACTCTTTTTCACTGGGAATTATAAAAATCTCTTTAATAGTTATCATTGCATATTTCTCTAATATTTGTAACACAAAATTTGGCTCCCTTACAGGTCATGAAATCTCTTCTCTAAGTCAACTTTTATTTACATTATAGTAAAAATAGGGTCTGAGTTCACACCATAAGGAACACCATAGGGAAATATTATTCAAATTTATATTTTATAATTAAAGAATATACATTTCCCCACAATTTGTAAGGGGTATATTCTCAAAGATTTTTTTATTTCAAAATATTAATGGGGTACAAATGTTTTAGGTTACATGGATTCCTTTTGTAATGCTTGAGTGCTGGCTATAGGTGTGCCCATCACCCAAATGGTATTCACTGTACCCATTAGGTAGGTTTTTGTCCCTCCCCTCCTCCCATCTACCCCCTAGTTGATTTCCACTGAGTTTCACTTCCCTCTGTGCACATGTGTGTTCATCGGTTGGTTCCAATTTAATAGTGAGTGCATGTCATATTTGTCTTTCCATTCTTTAGACACTTCATTTAGGATAATGGTCTCCAGTTTGATCCAGATTGTTGCAAAAGGTATTAATTCATCATTTCTTATGGCTGAGTAGTACTCTATGGTGTACACATACCACATTTTATTAATCCAGTCATGAATTGATAGACACTTGGGGTGGTTCCACGTCTTTGCAATTGTGAATTGTGCTGCAACAAACAGCTTTATCACTAGCTAAGTAATCAGTTGTGATGTTTTATGCCTAAAGTCATTGTAATAATAAATTATTTTCACAGCAATGAGAAATATGAATGAAAGGCCATCTCTTAATTTTCCTGCTATCCCCTTTCCCCTTTAAGTTAATTAATGAGATTGATTACTTTTTTGACAGAGAAGACTTGAACTATACTAACCACACAAAGTGTCACCATTTAAGACAGAGTTTTTACTCCATCTCCAAAGTTCCTTTGCGGTGGCAATTTTCTCAAATTATTTCTATTCCTCTCTGTTACTCTACCTTAGTGGTATGACACCACCACTGAAAACTATTAATGCTGACTAGATTAAGTGATGGGATAAGTCTCAGTAAAATAGTTGAAGGAAAATCTTTTAAAAAAACCTGAGAGCTACAACTTACTCACTAATCATATACCCTGTGCCTTTATCCTATATGCAAGACTCTGACAGGGACTAGCGGTTGCTGATTAAGTAGGAACACAGAAAACCATGAGTGATAAACACTATGACAAAAGTATGTATAAAGATCAATGAAGCACAGAGAATGGAGTGATTAACTGTTGGCACAAAGAACGATGAAGCAAAGATCATGGAATAACATCAAGGGCAGGAATGAAAGAATATGGCTGTTTACGAAAAATATTCGAAGTTCAGTACACCTGAAACAGTATGTGAAGATTTAAAGAGGAGTGAAAAGGAAACTGTGTACAACCTATTTATTTTAATTCAGGATGAATCAAAAGTGGATGAATCTAATATATTACACCTCAGGTTTTAAGTACCAACCTTTATTAACACAACATTAATAACAGGTTCAATCAATTCCTCCTTTATATTTAAACACTCCTTTACTTTTGTTTTATTCATCTTGCTTGGCCCTCTGTGAGCTCCTCATTTAATCTGTAGATTCAACATTCTTTATTTCTAGAAAATGCCCTCTATCTTATCTTTCAAATTTCATGCCACCATTAGTTCCACTGGAGTTTCTGAATGCAATCTGCATGTCTCTCTTAAATTGTTTCACATTTTACATTCATTTGTAACTACATCCAGTGACAATTCTTCACCTGGTATGTACAGATTATTAATTCACTATTTTCAAATTAAAATATATCAAATATGCAAATGTCTAAAACATGTACAATTAACAAATATAAATGGTAAACTGAATATTTATTCTGGTAGATTGATAAGTTTTTTTTTTTTCCAAATAGTCACTTTCCTGTCCTGAAAGAGAATCATGTGTCCTTTGCTCTTTGTGATGCACCTAACTGTATCTTCCATTGGAGGAGTGTATTCCCTTGTCCAATTACCACAGTGCCTAGCCATGTGACTTGCTTTGGCAAATGGAAGTGAGTAGATGGTCCACAGGGTCCACATCCAAGTAGAGGGTTTGTGAGCCATTGCCTGATTTGCCAACATTCTTTCTCTTTTTCCTGTGCCACGTAAATGGCACTTCCCAGATGGGAGCTTCTCCTTCTTATGCTAGGACTCAGAAATGAAAAGACATATGGAGCAGGAACAGAAGAGCAGCTGATGAGCAGCCACCATGTAACGTGACAAAACTTTTGTGTCTAAAACCAAAAATGTTAAAAAAAGAATCATTTATTATTGCAGCAAAACTAATTATTATACCAGTAGACTCAGGACCCAGGTTAAGATACAGCAGATCACCAGATAGTGAAGGTTTGTAAGGGTTGTACAATATTATGAATTTCAGATGAGGGGATAAAGACAGAAGATTGTAATTTGAATAGAAATCAGGAAAACAACAAGTTATAATGGCAGGCTTTGAGAAAGAGAAAAGGTATGAAGAAAGAATTGAAAATTCAGTTTATGGAATTCAAATGATTTTCTCCATATGGAAAACAAAATAAAATTAGAACTCTGCCTTATAGTACATTGAAAGTTCCAAGTGAATTAAAGACCTGAATATGTTAAGAAAAATTTTTAGAAGTATTCAAAAAAAAAAAAACAGGGCATTATCTTTTCACCTAAGATTAGGAATGACTTCTTAAATGAGACTCAAATAGCACAAACTATAAAAAATTAATAAATTTGGTTGCATTAAAATTTTAATTTTCATACAAATATCAGGTAAATGAATTTTTAAATAGGGCTACAATCTAGGATAATCCACTTAATCTACCAAGAATTAATATAGAGAATATATTATAAAATAATTCCTAAAATTAATATGAAAACAAAAAACAATGTAGCTGGCAAAGAATACATATGAAAGCAATTCTCAAAAGAGGAAACAAAGTAATCTATGAACATATCATGAGTTCAATTTCACTAGTCATTGAGAAAATAAAATTTAAATCAACAATAAGAGACTTGAGATGGTCAAAAATGTAAATAGCCAACAACACTTAGTGTTGGCCCAGTGTAGAGAAAAGGGAACTCTCACCCACTACTTGTAGGGTATAACTGGTACAAACATTTTAGAGAGCTCCTAAGCAACATTGGGTAAAGTTGACATGGTAGACAGAACAATAACCACCCCTAAGATGTCAATGTCCTAATCCTAAGAACTTTTGAATATGCAAGGTAACATGGGAAAGGGGGATGAAGGCTGAGGCTGAGTATGGAATTGAGGTTGCTAATCATCTGACCTTAAAATAGGGAGATTATTATTTTAGATTATCTGGTTGAATCCAATGTAATACTAGGAGTCCTTAAAGTGGATAATCTTTCTTAGCTGTAGTCAGAGTGACATAATGTGAGAAAGATTCAACCCACTATTGCTGGCATTGAAGATGCAGGAAGGGTTTCATGAGCCAAGGAATGTGGGCAGCCTCTAGAACCAAGAAAAGGTAAGGAAGTACATTCTCCCTTACAGCTTCCAAAAAGAAATGCACTGCTGCCAATATGCTGGGTTAGCTCAGTGAGACCCATGTCACACTTGTGAACTAGCAGATAGATTTTTCTGTGTACTGTAAGACAATAAATATTTGTCATTTTAAGCCTCTAAATGTGTGGTAATTTGTTACAGCATTAATTGTAGAAGTACATATCCTATTACTCAAGATGTATAGCTGGTGAAGGGCAAAACTGGGATTCAGTAAATACGGCAAATATGACACCAGAGCATGTACGCTGAACCACCAGATGATACCTCCAGGCACTTTACTAAAGAAAAGATGATTTTTCTGTGCATGTCAGATAACTGCTCCCCCCTCCCTATAACTTAAGATGCACCTCATCATCTTAATTTTACAGATGAGGTAAATGAAACCAATTTACAACAGAATTTATGTGAACCTTAAATGTACAAATACATGTGGATATACAATATCAAGAAATGGTTCTGCCCTATAATAGTCAAGTTTTCTTTCATTCCCTGCCTTCCTGCTTTGTTCCTTTATTTGGAATGCTCTATCAGCAAAACTCATAAACTTGAACCCAACCAATATAAACAGCTGTTCTATCTTGGCCTTTCCTTATTTAATTAAAAAGAATTCCACTGTCTGCCTTAATTTCTAAATAAGGATAAAGAAACAAAATTTACTTATAGTAAACTTGCTAATTAAACATGAAGATTCTGGAACCACCATAGTGGTTTGCTTTTCTATAATACTAAAGCATTTCTGTACCTCCAAATTGCCAATAATTGTTCACCTACCTGGGGAAAACATAGCAGATTGTTTCTAAATTGAAAATTTGTCATGAAGAAAAATGTAGCTGTTGAGAGTTTCTGCATCAATACATTCATATTATATATGCATTGATATATTCATAATATATCAGTGCAGCTTCTCATATTAACTAGAATTTCAGTTTCATAATGAGCTATGTAGCCAGAGGGTAGATTTTACTATAGCTGTGATTACTGAAACAGGTTAGAAGACTAGACTTTCAAATAAATTATACACACAAAATATTCATATTAATAACTACAAATTAAATGTTAGACTAAGTTGCTCTCTTACACAGAATATTACAACTGTACTGTCTTAACAATTTATGCTATCCTAACTTAAAGAAAAACACCTTGGGGATTGTACTGTAAAATATTCAGTTATTGCTACCATCAACTAATTTATGGCTTAATGGAAGGATGTTTCACTTTCTCTTAGTTTATGCTTACCAGGGTTGTACGGTGTTTTCTATGAGCAAAAGTCTTCCGAAAAACATAAACAGAAAAGAGTAGCCTAATTTCAATAATAATTGCTCTTCCAAATATAAATGTTTTTTAAAATGCTATTGATGTGGTTTATTCATACCTTGATACCAAATTTATTCTGGTCAAAATATTGCTTTTTCATAGTCAGTTCCATTAAGGAAGATAAATAAAAACGAGTTAAAACTGCAGATAGACTAATGGCCAAAAACATAACAAAAAATGCTCACCATCTTTAATCATCAGGGAAATAAAAATCAAAACCACAATGAAATTTCACTTAACTCCAGTCAGAATGGCTTTTATCAAAAAAGTCCCCAAACAACAAATTGGCACAGATGCGGAGGGATAGGAACACTCATATGCTGCTGGTGGTAGTTCAAACTAGTACAACCTCTATGGAAAGTAGTATGGGGATACCTCGAAGAACTAAAAGTCAAACTGTTAATTGATCTAGCAATCCCACTACTGAGAATTTACCCAAAGGAAAAAAATACATTCTATAAAAAAGACACCTGCACTCAAATGTTTATAGCAGCATAATTCAAAATTGTGAAGATGTGGAAACAACCCAAGTGCCCATCAATACATGAGTGGATCAATAAAATGTGATACTTGTATACCATGGAGTATTTTGCAGCCATGAAAAAGTGTGAACTGATACTGCTTGTATTATCCTGGATGGAGCTGAAGACCATTCTTTTAAGTGAAATATCAGAAGAACAGAAAATAAACACCACATGTACTATTAAATTGAAACTAATCAATCAACATTTATGTGCACATATAGAAATAACAATCATTGGAAATTAAGCAGGTGGGAAGGGAGGAAGGGATGGGTAAATTCATACCTAAGGTTTACAATGCACACTATCTGGGGGATCGGCACACTTACAACTTTGAATCAAATGGTACAAAAGCAATTTATGTAAACAAAACGTTTGTATCCCATGATACTCTGAAAAAAATAAATAAATAAAAATAATTTTAAAAGCCAGCAAACTGAATTCACCAGCACATAAAATAATCCACCGTGAGCAAGTCAGCTTCATCCCAGGGATGCAAGGATAGTTCAACATATGTATGTCAATAAATGTGATTCACCACATAAACAAGCAAAAACGATGACCATCTGATCATCTCAATAGATGCACAAAAGCATTTGACAAAATCCAGCACCCTTTCATTATATAAATCCTCAACAAATTAGGCATAGAAGAAATATATCTCAAAATTATAAAAGCCATAAATGACAAACCCACAGCCAACATCATGCTGAATGGGGGAAAGTTGAAAACATTCCCCATAAAAACTGGAACAAGACAAGGATGCCCACTATTACCACTTCTACTCAACATAGTTCTGGAAATCCTAGCTAGAGCAATCAGGCAATCGAAACAAATTAAGGGTATACAAATTGGGAAAGAGGAGGTCAAACTATTGCTTTTTGTTGATGATATGATCTCATATCTAGAAAACCCCAAAGATACCACCAGGAGACACCTGGAATTGATAAATTCAGCAAAGTCTCAGGATACAAAATCAAAATTACACAAATTATTAGTAGCCTCATACCAATAACAATCAAGCTGAGAATCAAATCAAAGATTCAATACCATTCACAATAGCTACAAAGAAAATAAAATACCTAGTAATATACTTAACCAAGGAGGTGAAAGAACTCCACAAGCAGAACTATGAAATATTGGAGAAAGATGGCACAAATGGAAAAACATATCATGTTTATGGATTGGTAGAATCAACATTGTTAAAATGTCCATCCTACCCAAAGTGATTTACAGATCCAATGCAATTGCCATCAAAATACCAACATCATATTTCACAGATCTATAAAAAAATAATTCTATGCTTCATTTAGAACCAGAAAAGAGCTCAAATAGCCAAAGCAATCTTAAGCAAAAAGAACAAATCTGTGGGCATCACATTATCAGACTTCAAGCTATACCACAAGGCTATAGTAACCCAAAAAGCATGATATTGAATGCACACTGGAGAAAAGAAGCCCTATTTAATAAATGGTGCTGGGAGAATTGTACAGTCACATGCAGCAGAATGGAATAGGAGCCCTATCTCTCACCACTCATAAAAGATTAATTCAAGATGGATAAAAGACTTAAAATGAAGGCTTGAAATTATAAGCATTCTAGAAAAAAAGTAGAAAAAGCTCTTCTAGATATCAGCCTAGGTAAAGAATTTATGGCTAAGTCCCCAGTGGCAATTATAGCAACAACAAAAATAAATAAATGGCATTGAATTAAATTAAAAAACTTCTGGAAGATAAGGAAATAAGAGAGCACAACGACAACCTACAAAATGAGAGAAAATATTCACAAACTATATATCAGATAAAGGACTAATATCCAGAATCTGCAAAGAACTCAGATCATCAAAGAAAAGACCATTAAAAACAGGCAAAAGACATGAACAGAAGTTTCTCAAAAGAAGATAGAGAAATGGACAACAAATATATGACAAAAATGCTCAATGTCATTAATCATCAAGGAAATACAATTAAAACCACAATGACATATCACCTTACCCCTGTTAGAATGGCTTTTATTTAAAAGTCCAAAAACAATAGATGCTGGCATGTATGCAGAGAAAAAGGAATCCTTATATACTATTGGTGAGATTGCACATTAGTACATCCTCTATGGAAAACAGTATGGAGATTTCTCAAAGAATTAAAAGTAGACCTAACATTTGATTCAACAATCCCACTACAGGGTATCTACCCAAATGAAAAAAAGTCATATTATCAGAAAGATGTCTGCACTAGAATGTTATTGCAACACAGTTTACTATTGCAAAGATGTGAAATCAACCCAAGCACTCAGAAATTCATGAGTGGATTAACAAAATGTGGTATATGTATACCACGGAGTACTACCCAGCCAAAAAATGATGAATTAATGGCTTTTGCAACAATCTGAATGGAACTGGAGACCATTATCCTAAGTGAAATATCTAAAGAACGGAACAACAAACATCACATGTACTCTTTATTAAATTGGAACTAACCACTGAGCACACATGCACAGAGAGAATTAAAACTCAGTGGAAATCAAGCAGGGGGAGAGAAAGCACAAGGGGAGGGACAAAAACCTACCTAATAGATACGATAAACACTATTCCGGTGATGTGCACACTTATAGCTGTTACTCAAGCATTATAAAAGCAATTCATGTAACAAAAACATTTATATCCCTTAAATATTCTGAAAATAGGAAAACACAATAAGAGAATACATTTATCTTTTCCTTTCCAAATGCATTTCTCAAGTAATAGTAAGGGATTAAAGAAATCATATAAATCTAAAGAATGGAGGAAGGGTACTACATAAGAGACTTCACCAGATTTTAGAGATTGGAGATGGAGGATTCAAAAAGGAGACAGAACCACAAAATAAGGGTCTACATAGATGAAAAATAAATCCATTTTTTCTACAAAGTCAATATATAACAACAGATATCAGAGGATGGTGAAAATTGAGGGGGAGAGCTGATTGAATATCCACGTACATTAAACATGCAGAAGTTGAATATTGTTCCACCTTTGGAGTTCTCATTAACTATCAGCAGTTTTGTCCAGTGACCAAAGCAGAAGGAGGAAATCTGAATGGCTCTAGAAAATGATTTTCCAATATGGCTATTGTGATCAATCAATGAAATCAGTGACTGGCTACCCCTTCATTCTGATAGGGAAACCCAGTGATAAACCTCTCCCACGTGCTCAAAGCTTCAAATCAGTTTCTTGTGCTTAAAAGGAGAACAAGCAGTGAAAAGATCACCTGATAGTTTGGAGGCTTCCAAAATGACAGGGAACATCCTAAACAAATAAATATAAAAGGAAAGTCTGGAAGAAAGCAGATGAGGCAAGAAATAAAATAAAAATTCTGAACCAAAGCTTATTAATGATGTAAGCTTAGAAGTTGTATCTGTAAGAAAGAGGAGGATACTGTAAAAAAATAATAATGTAAAGCAAGAAATAAATCTTATAAATTATGTGTATGTTATATGTATCATATGTCATACATATACACATATATAAAGTGAAATAAAAAATTCAATAAAGTGTTGCAAGATAAAGTTAAGAAAACATTACAGGTAGTAGAAAATGACAAAAAATGTTTGGGGCAGTTATGCATGTATTGCCTGTCGGTTCCAAATATACCCTTCATAGCCTTCTCTGAGATATGGGAGATGGACCTTTTAAATATTTCTCCTTTGCCTGTTGGTATGATGTTACACTTTGTCAGTAGAGGGAACTGGAGGGACACTTGAGAAAGAAGGGGATTTTCTTCCAGGTTCTAGTTACTCTTCTCTCCAGGCTCTTGTAACACACACCACTTCAGTGGCACCCAGCTTTGTGGAAAGCATGGTAGTCCAATGGTCAGCAGTATATGGGATCTCCCCTCGAACCCTTTTGCGTGGTTTTGTGATGTGTTCTTAGGCATGGCATCTCCCTCGGCCATCCCCTGGCACTCCAGAGCAAAGACCAGTGAGTCCTGCTGGTGAAGTACCTCAGTGGACTTTTCTACCATTCAGTGATCCACAGTCAGATCCTCTCCAATGAGACCTAGATCTCACCTTGGGGGTAGTGGAAGGATTCTTTCTTAACCCTAAAGACAGTGGCTCTTACCTATATCTGCTAGTCCTGTATGCTTTAGCACTACCATTACCTTTTAATAGCCAGTTTCCTATTACCACAATGCCATGCTTTAATTAATAATTCTTTATATTAAACACTTCCTGCAAAAAAGCTTAAGTTATTACTGAATTTGAAAGCCTATCAAATAAACATTGTATTTTCTGAATATTATTAATAAATATTTATTCTGCAAAAAGATGAGCTTAATAACTAAAGATATATTTTTACCAATAGAAAAAATATGGCCAAGATGATATAGGTTGAACTGATTCCAAATAGAGACATAGTATTCAAATGATACAAACTGACAGTTTCTGATTTTGCCACAACTGTGCTGTGCTTTGATTTTTCCTGCACCATCACCTTCTCTTTCTTGTCATGATGTAAGTAAAATCTCATGGCAAGGTACATACTAAAATGAATATAAAAATACTAAAAACAAGAGTCAGTACTACTAAAAGAGACTAGGGAAGACAGGAAGAAGACCGTCAATCAAACTTCCTTTTTTGTCTTCAAATAATGTGACTGCTCAGATTTTCTTTGGACCCACTTCTCAAGGAAATGTCTAATTTTAAATTTTTGTAAATTCTTGTTAAATTTAATCTGAAAAATCATGATATGCTTTGTTTTCTGGAGTCCTTGCATAGCTCATTCTCATTCTTCCAAAGCGGTTTAGTATGCTGAGAAGAAATAGCATATACATGTTCACCACCACAAACCTACCTAGCCCAATGAAAAAGACTCTCTCTTGTCTACTGCCTAATGTAACGTCTGAGATGGTGATGTCGTCAAAATTCAATTCATCACTGAAAACTATTCAAGGAAACTTTCAACGCTATTTATTGCCTTCACTATCCAGAGTTGAAGGGCAAAGTGAAAATATCGGCTTTGTAATAAAAAATATGAGTGAGGGTGGGATTAAAAGGAGGATGAAAGAAAAGTCAAATGTTTAGATCCAGCTAGAAAATAAATATATATATTTATATAACTTATATTTATATCTGTAAACATATATGTGTGTATATATATGGTTAATCTGGTAATTTTCTTGACAATACTAAATATTTCTGAAGGATACAATTTGTGAGAACTAAAATCTTGGAGAGACCATGATCCATTCAACCTCCAAAACATTTAGCTCAGCTTCTGCTGCCGTATCTCAAAGAACATTACTTCTCTGACATTAGCTTGTGATCATTTAAAATATAAGCATAGTCATTGATAACCTCTATAATTTTTGCTGGAGGCAGATTAACTGCAAGTGATATTCTTATTCAGATATAGTATCCAATTTTTTATTGAATCTTGCTAAGTTATTTGCCTTCATAAAATATTATGGAAGGGTTCCAAGGGTTAATTATGAGTTGCATAAAAGGCACTTCCCTCCACTCATTTGATTTATTGTTTGTCACTAAGCATTTCCCAGGAACTTGGCTCACTGAAGTCACAAGGAAGAGTTACTTTCTTTGTCTTCCTCCCATTCTACTTTCATCTGATATATATTGTCAACAACAACTAATTTCACAGCTCAGTTATTTAATCCTTGAAAAAAAGACATTTCTTCAAAATCAGATGATAAAAAGGTGCTAGGGAAGCTGTACTAAAAAAATTAATAGTTTAAAAATGATATTTATGTAAGTTATATTTATGAATTTCATCAATTTAGTGAGACATATAGTAATAAATTTTCTCTAAACTCTGCAAGAGTGGATAACTTATAGATTTGCATTTCTAATAATAAATCATAAACATATTATTTCAATTATGCACTCAAAGCCTAGAAATGGAAGATTATGATATATAGGATAATATATGATCATCAAATGACTGTAATACCATAATTCAGAAGATGGCCACAGCACTTGAGTAGTTTATGACCTGCAGCAGGAATCCCCAAGTGCATCCATACCTTCAACAAGGCGTCATTACTATTATGGAAATGAAAACATTTATTTAAATTTTAACAAATTTCATACCATGCCTGAAATCTCAACACCATACATTTTAGCATCTGCCTCATGACAGAAAAGCTTTTTATTCGAATAATAATCCAATATAGGGTCACTAAATCCCTAGATTTAAAAAGCTTGGTTGAGGTAATGTTTTATCAAAATCTATCCAGAATGATTACTGAGGGTGGGGTGGGGGCATGACAAAAGGAGAAATTATTTTAACTTTTTCATTAAGCAGTTAATGTTTGGGCAATCATACATTTGATTATATTTATGAAAACATGAAAGGACAGGCATTTTGGCATTTTCCTTCCTACATGGTGCTGTAAAAGTAATATGTTCCAGAATACAATATGTTCAATATTTCATGGAGACATATGTGAAATCTTTTATTTTTCAGTATTCTATTTTGAATTCATTATGAACCCCTTCTCTGTGAACCTGTTCAAACTCAGGGAACTATATTTTCAGCTTATTCCACCTAATATTTGAAATATTACTTCCTCATAATTGTTTTTAAATGTAAAGATTTAAAGTATTCTTCAGTTTTTATAAACTGGAAAAATATATATTTTAGGACACATCATATTAATAGTACTTATCCTTTAGTGATCATTCCCCAGTCCATGCATTTGATATATATTATAATATTTACTTACAACAGTTATCTATGTCAACTATTATATAGATCTACTTTACCGATGAGAATTTTTAGCTTGAGGAAGGTAAGCAACTTGTTCATGCTAGCAAAATGAAAATGAAACCCAAAGCTGTCTAGTTTTAAAAAATATGCTCTGAATCCTCTACTTTGGAATTCTTGAGAACCCTGGGATGACAGAGTAATTCCAAGAAGGCACAACAAGAAAATAAAAGAATGATGTAGCAGGAAAGACTGTGTCAGCATTGGCTTGAGACACTTAAACATAATAATCCCTTATACTTGAGCTGCTTTCCTCATGAGTCCAATTCTACCTACCAAGGAGAGCATTTGCTATCACTGGGAAGAGAAATAAATCTGGTATAGGATTGTCAGATTAAATACAAACAGTTAAATTTGAATCCCACATAAACAACTATTTTTTTTTAGTATGTTTATCTCAGATATTGCTAGACATACTTACACTAAAAATTTATTAAGTTTTTTTTTTAAATCTGAAATTCAAGTGTAAATGAGAATCTTGTATTTTCATTTGCTAAATCTGGAGGATTATTTCCTTCCTCTTTTGAGTGCTGGCTAAGCAGGTCTAAGCCAGCTCAGTGGAAGGCTGGCTGTTCTCTCTTGACATCTTCCTTTCTGAAAGGCCACTTCTCACACCAGATAAATGTTCCTGTCTGCTGTGCCTATAATTGTATAGATCCTTATGGGCCAGAGCCCCCTCTACTGGGACTGCAGCCATGGTGCAAGAGCTCATTTCTGCCCTGCCAAGGTTACACAATCAGGAAAGCTCAAGGAATTGGGTACGCTCTGGTACTTCTGTGCCAGTAAATCATTTCTCGAGAAACTCTATTTTATACCTACACCACACGGTGCTAAGACATGTGTCCTCTGTCCATAAGCATTTGCATGGCAATTGTTTTGCAAAATTTTAATCCTCTTTATCCATTTCAGTATTCATTTTAACTAGTGTTCCCTTCTATATAACTGAGAAATGCCACACAGGGGCTCATTCATGTTGGTACTGGGTGAAGAAGCGTTCTCTTGTTCTCTTCCTTTTAGAGAGAGTATTCATAACTGTTTAATTTACTCTCTTCATTTCCAGACTAAAAGTTTCCAAACTTTTAATCTCTCATAATATGATGTACTGCCATCATCTTAAACATTCCATTTTTGCTTCTCTAGATTTCCCCAGTTTGAAAGAGTTTACATTTAAATAAAACTCTAAGATTCACAATCCTCTTTATGTAGATGGCCAATAATTGATTCCAAAGAAAATATTTTCCCTTTCATTTATACCGCTCCTTTCAAAAAGGACCTGCATTTCATTGGCATTTGTTTAGAGTAAACATGAAAACATATGAATTTTATTTTTTTCTAGAATTTTATTGATAATTTAGAATCTATAAATATAGTATATAATTTTAATAAAATATGTATTCTGCATTTTTACAAAATGGAAATGTCCACCTCATAAAATTATATCTTCTCTTACTATAGCCCCCAAATGACAACTTAGTCTTCACAAGTTTAATACAAATAATTTTTATTAAAAAAAGTCATACCCTTATTAAAAATACCATTTTAGATGTTATTTTTAATATTCCTCTATTCGCCATGTTCTAATTTCATACTATTCTATTCTCCCTTTCTAACCACCTTATGTTTTCACTACTCTGCCATTCTTATCAAGCTATTATTTTTTTGCTTCCCCTAATTAAAAAAAATTCTCTGAGAGACCTTGATAATGCCCTTGTTGTATGAAAACTTGTCAGATCTTTTCAGTAAAAATTCATAACTTTGCCTTATATTAATTATATATATTTTATTATGCATTGAAGAATAATTATTGGCATATCATCCTGCAAATATAGACTAGAATCTCACAGAGTTTGGGGAATAATGCCATGCACATCTCATTGCTCAAAAGGCCAGGAAGAATTCTTCTCATATACTAACTTTCAGCAAATCTTTGTAGGTTAATTATTAGAATAAAATACAAGAATTTGTAACTATAAAGTAATATATATTTTTAAAAACCTTACTGTTTTCCTTCCCGACTCATTCAAACCCAGTCTGTAAGGCTACATTTTTTCCTCCTTTATCGTAGTTTGAAATTTAGGGTAAATCTTCTAGTCTTGTTAATCTCTGAAACAATCTAACTTTAGTAACTAAAACATTCCCTTCCATGTAATAGTCAAAATTTCCAACTTCATTTGGAGGTGAATCTTCTCTCCTACTAGGGTCAGAAAGCAAGAATTTATCTGGGCTTGTGCCTGCAGTAGGATGAGGGATATGGGTCATTTTTCTGTTCTCCCATCGTAGCCCATCTCAGGTCCCTCCCAAATTGAAGAGGTTGGAAGGACCAGGCAAATCTTTCTTACTGTGTACTATTATGATGTCTTAACTCTGTGACTCTTGGCTTGTCAGGGTTTAAAGCTGATGTGTTTTCCTTGTAGTGAATCACTGTTCTACCTCCAACTTCTTCCTGCTAAAGACTCTGCACCTCTGGGTGATCCATTTGGACAGAAACTGACACAATCCACATAGAAACCCTCAGGCATTCTTTCCCTCACTATAATTTCAGATGTGCTGGCAAGCCCCAACACAGCAACGTTTGTTTGATGCTCTTTAAACCAACTTCTTACACTCTTTAGATTTCTTGGCTATGAGTCCAATACAAGTCCCCTGAGTTCCCCCAAACTTCAGGGAACACATGTCATGGGAAGCCAAGTTTTCAAATTTGTCACAATTAACCTAGAGCTGCGGCTGTTTCAGAACTAAGAGTTAGCTCTCTTGCTTTATATGAAGCTGAATTTACCCCTCCTCTCTAGAAAGATCTGGAATCATAAAGTGTCAGAGCTAGGATATACATTAAAAGCATGTAGCCTAGAATAACCAAGTTATAGAAGAAATTGAGATCTAAACATTAAGTGATTTAACCAATATTTTATTAACTTTAGGTCAACAAACATCACTGAATGTTATCTGCAGGCAATAAATGGGAATAACACAGACAAATATGATATAGAATTTGCCTTACAAAAAATTTAGTTAGTGGATGAACTTATATTACAATTCAGATTTCCTACTTCCTTTGCCAAAACCATATCTGCAATTGCAAACTAAGAGAATAGTTTTCAAGTTTAATATACAGAAGAATCACCCATGAGAGCTTTAAAATGCAGATTCCAGAGCTCTGCGGCCAGAGGTTCTGATTCAATGTGTAGGGCTCATGATTCTTCATGTTAACAAGCACCTAGGTGATTCAAATGCAGGGTTTTCTGTTCCCGACTTTAAAACCACAGTTCTTTTTTGTTTTGGAGAAAGTCCTGCATACTGACATCAATGTCAAAGAGAAGTGACGCATTTGTCACTGAATGCCTAGCCTATCGCCCCCAATTTGTAGACCTCAAAATATGTATGCAGTTATACTGAAGATAATTTTGGGTCCATAACAAGTGCCTCTGCTTTTCTAAAACTTCTATTTTTCTGGGGTTATTTTTAAGTTTCCTGCTGAATCCTACAGATTACACCCTGTTCTGATTTCCTGAACGATAGCATGATCTGAGAGCTATATTTTATCTTTTACCTGTCTGTAAATAATAGAAACTCACACATAATACAACTATAAGGAATGTGTAGTATATTGGATTATGTTTTTCTTCCGTTTTCACATGGCTTTATGAAGTATGAAATCATAAAAGAAATTTTTATAGCAATATTGTTTTCTTTTGATACTCCTTTTATTGCTCATAGCATGTTAGGACACAGCAATGCCTAACATCCTAAAGCTTGAGTAGGCCTGATGGAACAGTGAAAAATATTAATAGATTGCCAAATCAGGTACCTGAGGCATGGCAAGCAATTTCTCATATGATAAAAAGGTAAAGTTTGAGTACTGATGTCACCCCTTCTTCAGTCACTCACAGGAAGTGTTCTGATCCTTATTTCTATTTTGTTCTGACCAATTAGAGTCCTCCTCCACCTGAACTAAGACCTCTAAACTTTGGTCACACTTTCATGAGAGGAAATGAGGAGACTTGTCCACTCAGGATGATGAGTATATGTATTTTCCAGATTTTCTAAACAATGCATAAAGGATTTCCATATTTGCTTTAAAATACTGATTTGACATTAGATTGCATTTATCGTCAGCATAGATAAGAGTTTAAAGCTTATCATCTAATTACTTAATGAGATTAACTTTCCAATAATAGAAATTAAGTGAGAAAGAAAATCTAATCAGGCATCTGAATGTATGTTAGTTCTTTGTTAAGTAAGGAGACTATTTGATTCAGTGATATAATCTCATTCTTATTTTTATGAAGAAAATAAACCTTAAGACCAATATCCTTATTTCTGTAAGAAATTGGAATAAGTTAAAAAGCAAAAGCATTAAAGGAGATATTATCAAATCTACTAAAACTATTTTTTTCCCAAAGCATTGTCTATAATACTACTGCCTTAATATTTGTACCAGCCTTTACAAATTACCTCTCATGTACATCCATACATCATAACCTTTGATCCTCATTCAGTGAGGTCACACGAGGAGTTCATGTGGTTTCTGCTTTTGAGACATTCCCAAATCCAGATCAAGGAGACTGATATATAAGTAGATATATAACAATATTGCATGAATATGCTAACAGAAATGTGAATAGATCTGATATCTCAAAAAATAATGCAACTCACCATTTCTGAAAAAGCTGAAGGAAGCTTTGGAAAAATGGGTCTCCATCCTGAGTCTGCATTAGCATCACCTGAGGAGCTCTGGACACAAATGATGTTCATGCTCCAGCTGAGGCCAATTAAAGCAGAATCTCTGCATGTGGTTGCTCAGCATTGAAAAATTTAAAAATCTGTCCAAGTTATTATAATGTGCATCTAGTGTTAAGAACCAATGATTTAAAGGAAATGACAAATGAACTCTTTAAAATGAAGGATGAGTAGCAAATCCATGTACTTAGATAAACCCAAGCTATAGAGCCAAGCTAAATTACCTATCGGTATATGGAAATGTTTTGTCAGCTTTCCTCTTCCAAGTTTTTTTCATTATTTTAACAATTCCTGATTAGTTCATTTGTAATAAAGTAGAATTTTAATACTTCTTTTATTTTTGTTAATTGACTGTCTATCAATAAGGCTTCTGGTCAACAGTAGGCTGGTAGTTAAGTTTTCAAAGAGTCAAGTTATATGTGGATTTTCTTTCTTTTTTTTTGCTTTTTTAATTTTTTTAATTAAAAAGATTTTTTTTTAAATTTCAGAGTATTATGTTACAGATACTTTGGTTACATAAATTGCCTTTGCACCACCCGACAAACATGCCCATCCCCCAAACCATGTGCATGGTATCTGTTAGGTCAGCCTCATAATTTTTTGTTATACTATTCAGTATAATGAATTTGAGAGGTATTAGTCATCATTTGGAGTATAAAAAAACAGAATTAAAACTAAGGTGATTGGTTAAGTGAAATGGAATAAAAGATCTAGCTAGAAGACTAATTTTTGAAATACCACAGCAAGTAATTCCTATTATGTTTATGAAGGGGCATATGTTGTTAGTCTAAAACTTCTGGAATAAACCACCAGCATCCCTAAATTTCAGTGGATATAATTTTTTCAAAGATACAATATAGCTTATGTAATTATTATTTTTTGTTAACTGAAGTTAAAGTTTGAGGTTAATGACCAGCAATCATTGACATGAACTATATAGAAAGACATTTATGCCAACATTTTCTCACTCTAGAACTCATATAGAGTTCTATGAGGCCCTACCCACCTCATATGTGACTTAATTCCTCATCCTCCTCTGGTAGCTACATGACTAATTTATTCAAATAAAAATTGTTGTCCTCCCAAATCAGACCCTTGTCTAGATTTCTTCCCTTCCAAACTCTGAGCCTAAGAAAATGCTATCTATTCTGCAGATTCCTAAGAAAACACAATGATCCTCAAGAGAAGTCACACACTATATTTTGAATATATAATTTCTTGTTTTACGGAAATAATTTCTTATTTCAGGTACCAATTCTCAGGGAAGGAGGAAAAAGAAAGGAAAAGGAACTGTGAAGTTTCGAGAGGCTGCTATATATATATCTCAACATGCCTGTTATTTCATTTAATCCTGATCTGATGTAAAATTTTAGGGTACCATTTTATAAATTAAAAACAATTTAATTGATGAGTGACTTGCCCAAGGTCACACAACTAGACAGAAAGAGTCATGATTCAAATTTTCAAATTCTGATGTTCCTAATTATGAAGTTCACGAACTTTCCACTACTTCATATTGAGGGGAGTGTATTTTATATTGAATTTTATCTTCCACACCTCATTCACTCAAATGAGTGGATATATTGAATACTTTCAACTCTGTGGTATATAAAAATAAATTTCTATTTCTTTCTAACACTGTCTTCAACTATGTCATGCCTAATCTTTTTTTTCCCCCTTATAGTACTATCATGAAAAAAACTCATGGATTTTAGATCATTTTTAGGTATTTAAAAGTCCAAAGCCATCTAGTCCAACTAAAAACTTTACATGTAGTTGCTGACTCTTTCCCTTTGCTTCACCTACTCAAGAAAAAAACAAATTAAGAGCAGCTAACTTGTTATGTAAGAAGGCAGAGGATGTCCAACTAAAGAATATGTCTATTTCTCTTTCTTGTCTGCACCCCAGGAAATGCATCTGCAAATTCCTCAAAAGTGGGGTGAGGGATTAGAATGTTACCAAGAACTCTGCACTCTCTACGACTCCTGATTTCAACAATATCTTTGATTCTTACGGATCTACTCTTATAGAGACTTGGAGAAAAGAAAGTCTGAGGCCAAGTAAGGAAACAGCAGGACTATAATAACCACTTTATTTGGAGCCTTGGAGAAGGCACTGCTCCATATCAAAAATGTTTGAGATACCAGTCTCTTTCATATTAATAGCCAGTTCTAAGCCCCCTCAACATCTTCTATACGAGTATATTTGTTGAGAAACTATGATTCATTTCTCTTTTAATGTCTAATTATTCAAGATAATATGTCCTGCAAATACACAAAAGAAAAAACAGTGTTGCTTAGCATCCTCATAAAGTAAAGAATAAAATGGGTTAAATCAGTGATTTTTAAACTTTTTGGGCCACAACCCATAGCAAGAAATACATTTCCCATGACAAAGTTTCATAAAACAATATTTACCTTTACTGCTTGTGAAGTACGCTAATGTACCTTATTTTATCCTATTCTGTTCTGCTCTGTTGTTTCTAATTTCTTTTACTTTTTCTTTCTTTTCATTACTTTTTAATTGACAAGTAGAAATTATATAAATTTATTTGTACAACATGATGTCTTGAAATATGTATACATTGTGAAAGGCTAAATAGAACTAATTAACACATGGATTACATTACATAGATTTTTTTGTGGTAAGAACACTTAAAAATTACTCTCAACAATTTTCAAGAATATATAATACATTGTTATTAACTATGGTCACCATGTTATACAGTGGATAGCTTGAACTTATTCTTCCTGTCTAAATGAAAGTTAGAAATTTTTGACCAACATATTCCAATTCCCCTCCCCCATTGCCTGGTAACTACCATTCTACCATTTTTGCTTCTATGAGTTCAGTTATTTTTAAATTCTACATATAAGTGAAATCATGTGGTATTTGCTTTTCTGTGCCTAGCTTATTTCAATTAACATAATGTCTTCCAGGTTTATCCATGTTTATCACAAATGACAGGATTTCCTTCTTTAATATGTCTGAGTAGTATCCCACTGTTTGTATATACCACATTTTCTGTATCCATTCATCCCTTAATGGACACATGGGGTGATTTTATATCTTGTCTATTGTTAATAATGCTGCAACAAACATGGTAGTACAGACATTTATTCAAGATACTGATTTCATTTCCCTTGGCTATATATCTAGTAATGGGATTGCTGGATTATATGGTAGTTCCATTTTTAATTTTTGAGGAACCCCCATACTGTTTTCCATCATGGCTGTACTAATTTACATTCCTACCATCAGTGAACAAGAATTTTCTTTTCTCCACATCCTTTCCAGCACTTGTTTTCTTTTGCCTTTATCCAAGTTATAGAATCCCATTGTTCTTACACTAACGGTACACCAGTAAATGAGATACTAAGTATGGAAGCTGGCACATAGTAGGTAATTAAATATATATATATATCAAAAAATAAAGGTAGACATCAGAGTAAGATATGTAATTATTTTAATCATAAATAAAGTTGTTGAACTAACGGATTGTTTTACCATATACCCAAGGTATTATAAGCAACAGTAGAAAGCCAAAATTATAAATCACATGGACCATCTTCAATTATATAGCAAAAAAATGAAGAAGAAACTGTAGTGGTTCTGGATAGAGCATCTGGCTAAATCAAATAGACATCAGACAAATGCAACCGTAAGAAAACCAACTGAGAGAGATACAGGGAGATATTGAATAATCAATATTCCTATGTTGAATAATACTGAGAGACTGGGGGGAAAAATCACTCAGTAGAGACCATGAAACTGAAAATGTTGGATGTTGAGGTGACAAGTATTAGATCAAGTTCACTTCGAATGCAGGAACAAAACATGTAATGTCTTCAGTTTATTTTGTGATGTATCCCACATGAGAGGAATGGAAGGCTAAGTCTCTGGCCACCTCTTATTCTCAAAATAGTTGGGGAATTAAGAACAACTTACATGAACAGCAAACAAACCATTAAGAACAGCATGCAATGCAGTAATAGTTGGAAAGGTACAGACTGCAATGTGCTGTGAGGGAGCAGCGGTCGGGGAGTAGGGGGAGTGATCATTCATGGCTGGCATAACCAGTAGGATTCTTGGAAGTTTTAAACAGTTTCAGCAGGAGTGATGAACACAGACCTTCATGACTTAAGGTTTCAATTGGGGCAGAAAGCAGATTTCCTAGTGAAAAAGTAAAAAAGAACGTCATAGGGGAAATGAGTTGTAGATTTCAGATGTGAAACAGTGCAGTGTGATATGAACTCTGCAATATGATCATGGTTTTATACAGTTGTACAAAAATGTAAGTGTAGCTTAGAACTTTTAGAAAGTATGGACCATGAAATCAAAGGTATAAAATGTGTTTGCAATATGAAATTTATATCTAAGGAAAAATAAATTTTCTTTCTTTTCTTTCTTTCTTTTTGTTTCTTTGTTTCTTTCTTCCTTTCTTCTTTCCTTCCCTCCCTCCCTCCTTCTTTCCTTCCTTTCTTTCTTCCTTTCCCTTATCCATTTATTAAACATATATTCTTTGTGCAGCTACTAAATAAAATATCCATGCCAGGTGTTAGAGATCAAGCAATGAACAAACAAGTTTATACTAGAAGGAGACAGCTTGCGTATGTGTTTGTGTGGGGGGGTATGTGTATGTGTTTGTGTGTCTCTGAAATTACTTTCATCAGAGATAAGTGATACTAGAATAAAGCAGGATAACTGGATAGAATACAGTGAAAGCTGTAGGATACAGGAAACTGTTTTTGAGAAGGTATTCACAGAAAAATTCCCTGAGGACCAGAGACCTTAAAATAGAGAAACAAGGAGTAAAGGCATGCTGGTATTCAGGAAAGAGCATCCCACTCAGTGAAACAACAAATGCAAATGCCCTAAGGTTCATGCTATGTTCCAAGTGTATCAGGGAAGACAGGAGAGCTGTGTAAACTGAGCCAGCAGGAGAGTAATAGAGAACAGTTTGGCAGGAGGGAACAAATTTTGTTGGCTATTTGTAAGGCGAGAGGTCTTTATATTTTCTCCTCACATATTTTGCCAAATTTTTGAAATATAACTACCAACTCTAATAAAAATATGGGCCATTAGTCAATGTGGGGCTTTCCAAACACATTCAAATAATTATTCTTAAGTGCATTATTCACACTGGAATCTTTAACATATCCATCCTGCTAGTTTAACTCTAATACATATTTGGTCAGAATGAATAAAGGAACAGAAAATTGCTTGCAAGCAATTGACAGAAAGTGGGAGACTGAGGTCCAAGAAAAAAGAATATGGATTTAGAGAACACAATAACCTTTTGCCAAATATTGATAAAAATAGTTCTCCTATGAATCTGGATAAATGTTCAAGAAAATATTAAACATCATATATCTTTGATATATGTTCTTTTTCTTCAAAGATATAACATTTACCTACTGGAAAAAAGTGGAAAACTTTTCACCTCCATTATCTTGAAATCCAAGAGAAAGTCATAAGTAAATAAATACATTGAATATTTTTTGTTAATATTAATATTATTCTATTAAGAATGATGGTAAAAAAATAGAGGAGATGCACCCTCTGGTATATTAGTATTTTCCAACATGCTCTTTAAAATCTGGAGTAGTCTAAGACTAATGGTTGAATAGTACACCAACCCTTGTTTTTGGAGTACTTGCTGGAAGAAATAAGGCACCACCACTTTCAATATTCCTTAGTGACGCTTCCTTTTGTATTTGCTTTTAAGGAACTTTTCCTTCTTCTTTGGTGATAATTAGGAGATTAAAGTGGCAATATCTCTAAATAAAATTGCCATCACCACCGCAGTCCCACTCTATAATATGTTTACATTTAGAATGTTCCGACATGAACATAATTGTGCTATTTGAAAAGCCATGCTTCACCTTTGTAAAAAAAAAAAAATCTCAGAAAGGGAAAGACCCAAATGAATAAAACCAGAAATGAAAAAGCAGACATAACAAATCATATAACACAGAAATAATAAAGGCTCATTAGAGACTATTATGAACAACTATATGCCAACAAATTAGAAAACCTAGAAGAAATGGATACATACAACCTACCAAGATAGAAACATGAAGAAATAGAAAACCTAAACACCAATAACAAGTAACAAGATTGAAGTACTAAGAAAAAGTCTCCCATTAAAGAATTTAGGACCCGATAGCTTCATTGTTGAATTTTACCAAACATTTATAAAAGAATTAATAATAATTCTACTTAAACTACTCAAAAAAACTGGGAAAGAGGGGATATTTCCAAACTCATTCTATGAGGCCAATATTACCCTGATACCAACACTAGATGAGGACACAACAAAAAAAGAAAGAAAGAAAACTATAGGCAACTATAGGCCCATATCCCTCATTGAATATGGATACAAAAATCCTCAACAAAATACTAGCAAAATGAATTCAAGAACATATTAAAAAGAACATTCACCAAGATCAAGTGGGATTCATCCCAGGGATGCAAGGGATGGCATATACAATAAATGTTCTATATCATGTTACCTGAACAAAGAACAAAAACCATATGACCATTTCAATAGACGCTAAAAAAGCACTGGATTAAATTCAACATTTTTCATGAGAAAAGCTTTCAACACCCTGAGTATAGAAGGAATGTAACTCAAAACAATAAAAACCATATACAAAAAAACCCACAGCTAACATTATGGTAAATCAGGAAAAAGTGAAATCCTTTTCTCCAAGATCTGGGACCCACTTTCACTACTTTATTCAACATAATACAGGAAGTCCTAGCCATAGCAAATAGATAAGACAAAGAAATAAAGAGTATCCA